>CM058042.1:76510657-76575787 GCA_030169165.1 Centaurea solstitialis | reverse complement strand
TGGGATTAGGAGAGTGGGATTAAGAGTGGGATTTACTACATCACGTATGATGGAGGGTAAAATGTGTTAATGGTATGTGTCTTATGTATGTCACTTACATGTGACCTTATGTATTATATGTGTCTTAATACATAGTTATTATATATTTGCAATAAACTCCTATTATATGTTTAGACAGTTTATGTTCTTATAAAGCCGTTTCTATTTTCTTATAACATTTCAGGGATCGATGAATTGAAGTGCATGGAAGAATTTTGAGCTAGTTTCTAGAAGAAAGTTATGTTAGATGTTAACAAACTATCGAGAGGTAGAATTTAGAATTAATGTTGTTGAATATTAGCTTTGAAAAACAAGTTTTTGGATATTGTTGTTATTGGTTGGCATTGGTTCTTAATTAATAGGACTTAGAGTTCTATCTATATGTACATTATAAATGACTTTGGATTTTTAGTTGAATTTGGAGTATTATATGTATTTGATGAAAATTTTGTGTAATGGCCGGTACATCGCAACATATTTTTACACGGTTTAAAGAAAGGAATGCCGTCTAAAAATGTATACCTTTTTACACAGTTCTATAGAAGCAAAAACGTCTAAAAATATATACCTTTTTAAACGGTTCTTACAACATAAACCATGTAAGGTGATGGACATTTTATACTTTTTTTTTTCAAAACCGTGTAAAAAAATATACATTTTAGACGGTTTTGTGACTTCTTTATGCGGTTTTGGAACCGTATAAAAAAGTCACTTTTTCAAAACGGTTCTAAAACTGTATAAAAATGTGAGGAATAGTCAGTAACGAAATCTGGATGTCTCTGAAAGGCGTGTAACACTTTCAGATCGAATCACTTCGGTGGTTCTCCCGATTTATTCAATCGGATACAATTCAGAGAATTTGGAATTCGATGTATGTGTGTTTGCGATTTGTGAACCAGAAAAAGAAATCGATGACCAAAATTCTTTTTATGCGGGAAACTGCCAAAACGGCAGTTTTTATGGTTAAGAACCGCCAAAAACACAGTTTCGGGTCGGGTTCGAAAACGGGTCACTAAATTCCGAAAATAAATTTCTGAGTGATTTTTGACATAACAACTTAGTGGAAAACGGGTCACTAAATTTCCAAAACAGCTCGACCCCAGCCAGGGGCTCTGCCCCTTGGACCCCGCCAGGGGCTGCCTCCCCTTGGACCCCGCTACCGGGGGCGCTGCCCCCGGATCCCCGTTCATTAGGGGCTTCGCCCCTAATATCATAATAAATTCAAGTAGGTGTGCACTCCGCACCGCCAAGCCTAAATGACGTCTTATTATGATAAAATTGGTCAAACTAGTTAATCCAATTACACTAAAATATCCAACAAAAAAACCCCCCAACTTTTTAAACCGTTGCCCTTTCAACTGTTTAAAAATGTCCAAACCAACCGTATAAAAAAGTTGTTTCTGTAGTAGTGTCTCTTCATTGAAATAGCCATGTACATGACGGCACATGGTGAATAGTTTTGACATTTCAAAATTAAGGACCCGATATGTTGGAACATATGAATCACAAAGACCATTCGAGTAATTACTTTAATTAATTATTTCATCTTTCAACAACATATTTTAGAAAAAAATGATTTATTTTACAAAGTCAAATATTTGAAAATGAGAATTTATTGTAAAATAATTATTACAAAACTGATGAACGGACATGGGTCATTAAAAAAAAACCGACCTAGGTCCACTAAAACCGACCTAGGTGAGTTAAAACGAACCACCAGCTCCTATAAACGGTCAAACTTGATTTCTTTGTGGCATTTTGTGTTACATCCGTTAAAACTCGTCTTTTAACGGACTTACATGGGCATGGGGAGCTAAATGGTAGAGAGAATGGATAGGAGACAAAATGGAGGGTGGGGGCTGTGGGAATGGGTGCCAATTTCCGTTAATGCATTAAGTCTAGAAAAATTCAAATATGTCACTTCATAGACTAGAAGGGGTGTAATGATCCAAACCCATGCATTAATACCTATTAATTTTATCCTCGCCTATATAAACATCAAAACTTACTTACTGTTGATTTCTATATCCTAAGTATATGATTTGACTTGATTGACATAAAAAGAGTTACATATATGCGGTATTACAATAATTTTTCTTAATTGGAGTAAATTACGATTTTCTTGTATGTGGTTTGTTTATAGTTTTGATTCTCGTCCCCCTTTAGAAAATTATGGTTTTTATCTTATGGTTAATTTGCAATTTTATTGTTATCTTCATCCTTAAACTAATAACTATCTTTAAATTAACGGATTAAAATAGTAAAAAATGTAAACCGTAAGGGCAAAAGAAAATAACAAATCATAAACTATAAGAATAAAAATAACAATCAATTAAAAATCAAAAACTGCAACTTTTAAACTCAAAATCATTTTTTTGACAAACCATATGTTCGAAAACATAATTGTTAGGAATCAGGTTTTTGTGGTTAGAGTAAAAGGAGTGGAGGGTGGTGATGGGATGTGGTGAGCTTACCACTTGGGGGTAGGATGTGGTACCACTCCCTCATGGTGTGGTGGGAGGGAGAGGGTGGTGAACACCACATGGGTGTGGTGGAAGGGTGGTGGTGGTTTTTGTTTTTTTATATTAAAATAAAGGAGGTGGGTTCCATAGTTTAGGTGTGGTGGGATGTGATCATTACGGGTCTACGTGGTGTCTGTGTGGTAGTTTGAGTGGTGAGTGAAAAGCTGATGTGGCGATGTGGTGGAGAGTAACCACTCCTTCCACTCTTAGATATAGTTAGATAATTTTTCTAGATTGTGTTTGGAGTGAATATTGTTTTAGCAACTCAAGAATCTCCTTTGCAGTGACTAGGTTTTCACAAATCCAACCTGTCATTTTTGGCTTTTTGTTGGCATTTTTTTGAAATCATTGAATTTTGTTTCTTTTCGTTTAACTTTTTGTAGTAAATCTTTCCCTCCTCCGCCATGTTCAGACTTTTTTTTATTGGCACTCCACCATGTCAACACTAGAAGGCCCATGAACATCATTTTCTTTGGATATACCATTTTCTTGTGCTCTTAAATATTCCTCTATGTGCAAAAGGCTATCTAGTTGAACAAGGATAATTTTTCCTCCTTATGTTTTAACATATGTTTAAAATCCTTCCACGAGGGAGGTAACTTGTCAATTATACTGGACACAGATATGGATTCATCCATTTTCATATCGTGTTGAATATTTTGTCCAAGTATTTGAAGGAGTTCATTGTATTGTTCATGTTGATCCAAACTCTCACAAAGACTAATGCATTGATGATGATCTGTATCTACTTAGTGAAAAAGGCTTAGTCTAGGTATTCAGTGTCAGCAACTATTACTGAGTCTATTATTGTTCAAAGTCGGCGATCATGATTGAGTCTATTTAGTGATCACTGAGTATATACATTACACACTATAAGCATTCCTTAGACGATAGTTCACGTTAAAGAAACCTTTGGCGAGGTTGAAAAAGTAGTTGATGAAAGAGTAAAAGATGATGATAATCTGAAGCGGCATTTAGTGCCATCAACTTTGCTACCCAAACATAAAGATCAGAAACCAAAACTCAACTATTACTGAGCACCAGTTAGTGATTCTATTAGCGGGTTAGAGTCCTCGTGAGCAAGATTCAAAAAGTTGGCTCAATCTTCACAAAGGACGATCAAAAAGCTTCTTAACCCAAAGTACACTAATGTTTTAGTTGTAAAATATCAACCTAGGAGCACCTATTTTGGAATGCCAAAAGGACTTTACTATCAAATGGTACATACATACAAATCAGAATAACAGTTTTTCATAGATCATTTTTCATCGCACATGTGGAAAGCAGATCTATACCCTCATCCATTTCCAGGGATATGAATACCATAGAAGATCTCTCTTCAAAACAAAAAAGAAAGAATCTTCTATCTTTGTCCATCTTGATCTATGAAAAATGAAAATTTAGAAAACGTGTTTGGTTCATTTAGTTTTCAAAAGTTTTTCAAGAAAGTGAAAATCTTCTGATTTCTAAACTTCTATGTAAATTAGAAAATTGATTTTAGTAGTTTTCCAAAATTTCTAAATGTGTTTTCTGATTTTCTAAAATGAAAAATGAAATCTCTACCATTCACCCAAGTGAGGTTTCTAAAATCTTACTAGAAAACTAAAAATGAAAACTTAACTCAATATTCTGAAAACGTTTTTTTTTTTACGAAAATGAAAACAGTTTTCCACAAACACACCCTTAGTGTTCTTAAAATTGTTTAGGTTAAGTCTTATTCCACAACAATCTTGTAAATTCTGTTTTTAATTACCGTATCATAAACATCAAAAGAATTTAAAAAGTATATCATTTGTGTTATAGTTTGTATTCACCCCCCCCCTTCTCTCTCTCTCTACAAGCTGAAGTGAGTTGAAGGACCATTACTGTTCACATTTCAGCTTCTGTGACACCTTTAGATTCAACTTTTAGCTTTCCGCTTTCAACAACAGCCTTAGCATTCAGTGACAGCTTGTATAGCTGAAATTACTTGACTTAGTAAAATTTCTGTCTTTAAACCAAACCCCGCTTTATGACGATCTAAGGTAATAATGACAATATTTATAAATATACACCCCACACCTCTTATTTCGTTTATGTTTGTCCATTACTTTAATCAATCTTAAGTAAATAAGAGCATCTCCGACAGCTTTTCTAAACTTTTTCTTTAATAGAGAATGAAATATCAAAATCTCTAAAACTTTGTTTTTTCATCTCTAACAGTTTTTCTATTATAGAGATTCCATCATCACTTATATTATTAAAATATACATTACATTTATTTTTTTCAATAAAATGTTTAAAAACTTTTAGACAATCAAACAATGATATTGGTGGAAGATATTAAAATAATATTTCTCTCTCTACTTTTAGAAATTTTAAAGAATTATCTATATTTAGAGATTTTTCCAAAATTTTCTATTTTAGAAAAAGGAATAACAAAGCTGTTGGAGCATTTTAACAAACCAAAACCCATTTTTTGCTATTTTAGCAAAGTTGTTAGAAATACTCCAACAATTAAATAAAATAGTCGACAACGCTAAATCACCAACATAATTTACTTATACATATCAATGTCATTTCAAACATCAGCCCTCAACCACACAAAGTCAACCACCCATTTTGTGGTATCCAGTCGTGCACATTTGCACCACGTGACCATTAATCGTAATTAATATATTTCGACGTTATGTTCCCTTATTATCATGGCCTTTGGAACCATCATAATGAAATATCATTTTTTTGTTGTTGAACGTTTATATCGTTTTTTATTATTATAAAAAAGTCATGTTACAGTGGTATTTATTAAAGTTAGGTGAGTAGTGGGTAGAAGCCAACTTAGAGCATTCGTGGTGGTGGAACCTTCAAAAACCTCATTTACCATATTTTTTCTTGTCACGTCATTGTCATCTTAATAAACTAAGAACCTTCTTAAAACTCTACAATGAAGATTCTTACAAAAACCTCACTTCCATTTTCTTATTCATGAAATTTTCAAGAGGTTTAAAACCTAGTCATACTCTCGTACAGATTTATAAATGGATGCTACCTTACAAGGGTAAAATACTATGACACAAATATATATATATATAGAGGAAAGTTCAAATGTGAACCGCTTTTTGGTTGTGAACGTGAGGACAACCGAAATCGCGACACGTGGCGACTTTGAGTGTGGTCCCCCTCTTTAATTCAATGCCCTCCCATGAATCGCGCCTAGTCATCCGCCGTGGATCTGACGTGGCGCCTAGTCATCCGCCACGTGTCGCGCTCTCGGTTGTTCTCACGTTCACAACCAAAAAGTGGTTCACATTTGAACCTGCCCCTATATATATATATATATATATATAGGGGTGGGTTCAAATACAAACCACTTTTTGGTTGTGAACGTGAGGACAACCCAGAGCGTGTCACGTGTCAATCTGAATTTTCTGCGCCTAAGCTAATTCATTGTAACAACTCAACTCACTTTTTGCAAAATTTAACGAACAAGAAAACGGAAATTAAGTAAAGTAACCATTACAGCGGAAATTGTCCAAAAACATAATTATATTAAAATCGAAGGTTTAAGTTTTCAACCAAAATAAAAAGACAAAATCCTCAAAAACGAGGTTCACCACATATAACTGTATTAAAACAAAACCAAAACCATAATTTTAAGTTTGACAATCTTATAATCCAAAATGAACTGAGCCCTTGGGTAAGATCGAAACTTCAAGCTTTCCCCTTTCCCTTGTCTTTCCCAGACGGACCTGTATCTAAAGGAAAAACCACAACGGGGTAAGCTTTCGCTTAGTGAGCACAAACCACGAATACACGAACAGTATAACACAAACCACAACGCATATGAGAACTAAGCATGTCATCACCAATGTCCTTACGGTACACGCCGGTAAGAACCACACACATACTGATATCAGTTAACACATAGACTATACCCACGGTGGCCACCACCACTACAATGGATATGCCTTCACATAACGTGCTAGTCTCATAACCACATACGTATTACATGCAATTTGTACATAAAGCCACGTATAAGGGTTAATGTACTCACCTTGATTATCGTCACGAAAATCAGTGTCAAACACACCACAAAAGGTTTATCAATCACCTAAATCAAAACAACACATGTACACATAAACATTTGCACAAAAATGACACTTTAAACTTCCGAACCGAAATGTGTGTCTTAGCCATAGCTAGACTACCCCAATTGACCTCAAATTCTAGCAAACATTATCTTAGAACATCCCTAAGATAAGCCCGAAGCCAAATCTCGAAAACGACCGCACACGAAAAATTTGAAAATCCAAACAGTGAGTTACGCGACCTACTCCTGCGACCTCAGGTCGCGGGGTCAGGTCGCGCAACTTTCCTGACCTGACGAACTTCGCGACTTGGCTACGGGAAACACACCTAATCTCACCCGAACGACCAATAATCCCAACAATGGTGTTATTGAACACCTCCATACCAATATAACATGAAATAGACCAACTAAAACACATTATAAACACCAAACAACTCAATTCGATCATCAATTGATCGAATTCCCAAACTAACAAGAACCCTAACCCTTAATCTTTCAAAACTCCAAACGATTAACAAAGGACTCGAAATAAACCATACCTTGGATTAGAAACGTGATAACAATCGATCCCCAACGATCAATTTCACCTCACACAACGAGTTCACCACCAATACACTCTATTCACCACAAGCTTTCAAAACCCTTCTCCCAAATGCTCCCAATTCGACTAAGGCACAAGAAGGGTACTTAGGCCTTCTAAGTCTATACACAAGTATCAATTGTCACCCCCCTAAAAATAGAATTTACATCCAAGCCCCTACACCTGAAAATTACATAAATAACCTCTTAAGTCACAGTTAACAAACCGTTAAATAAATAACTTGGGAAATGGGGCGTTACATTCATACTGAATAACACTATTATTCAGACTGAATAAGCCTAATTCAGTATGAATATAGCTTAGTCGCAGAAAATTCAGTGACAAGCGCGACTTGTCCCCGCGACTTAGCCTTATTCAGTATGAATATAGCGTTATTCGGTATGAATATTGTTGGAATTTTTTGGTAAAATATAGGCTTTTTACCAATTTTTGGACACAATTAATTATATATAAATGTGTTATATATAGTTAACTCTTTGTGGGTTTGTGTTCTATTATATGAGAGCTTCGAATCGGTATATCGAGTGTCCAAAACAGATTATATGTGAATGAGATATCGATACTCAAAGATGAGTATGTGGAATGAAAAACCGAGCTTCGCCCAGTTATAAAATTCTTATAACCGAAACATCAAAAGAATATAATTAATTCGTATAAGTATATGTTAATTACGAATTAATTGTTGTCGGTTTCATTTGTTTGAATAAATATAATTAATTCTTATAATTATGTGTTAATTATGAATTAATTGTTGTCGGTTTCATTCTTGTGTATTTATATGGACGAAGAGCTCATTCTAGAGACAACGAACAACACCGAAACTATACATCGAAAATTCGAAAAACTCTCTCTATTACTTATTCTATGCATACGACTTTCCGACGAACTTTTCTAGGCAAGTTTTCGTCCGGCAGTTTACAACTGCTTCAGCCGTTGTACCCTGGGAGCAGACGGCAAATCTACTTAAGGGAATCGTGTCAAACACGAGCCTCGGCTACCTCTAACTCGGTTCTCGGAACCTATGTTAATTCTATTTTTCTACTCCTTCTTGTTTAGTATTCTGGAGTTTGTTTCCAGAATCGTTTTAATAATCAAATAACCATCTTTTGGCTTTCTCTTTTGTTAAAGATTGGTTATTTTCTCGGATTATTATTTTTAAGGAAAATTATTTTTATCGTGGTTTTATTCAAAATAACCAACAAATAACACTAAGTCGCAGGCTTTATTCAGACTGAATAACACTAAGTCGCGTAAGTCAAAATGCCACGTGTCGCGCTTTGGGTTGTCCTCATGTTCACAACCAAAAAGTGGTTTGTATTTGAACTTTTCTCTCTCTCTCTATATATATAGGAAAGTTCAAATGTGAACCACTTTTTGGTTGTGAACGTGAAGACAACCGAGAGCACGACACGTGGCGACTTTGAGTATGGTCCCCCTCCCCCTTAATTCAATGCCCTCCCATGAATCGCGCCTAGTCACCCGCCGTGGACCTGACGTGGCGCCTAGTCATCCGCCACATGTCGCGCTTTCGGCTGTCCTCACGTTCACAACCAAAAAGTGGTTCACAATATTTGAACCCACCCCTATATATATATAGGGGAAATATCAAATACAAAACTGAGTTGTTTGTACAAACTCTACAAACCTAATCTTAACCACATAAACAAATCAGATAACTAGAAATCGTTTCACTTCAACTATGTTGTTTCACATTGAGTATGGCCAATAGATGTCATCGACAGCCAAATTTGCTGGTAATTTATGATGAAACATTGAATGGTATCCCACAATGAATAATTTTCATGACAAAAGCAAAATCTATCAATAATTCTTGGACCATTTCATCCATATCTCCTTATAGTGGGTATGGATTTATATGAGTAGGTTATGTGAGTGTATAAGTGGAATCCAGTGTAAAGGAGTATGGATTTATATGAGTAGGAAAAAAGCTATAAGGAGGTAGAGATAGCAAACCCTTAATTCTTTGGTAAATTTGAAATTCCTGATGGATTGCCGACGAATATAAAGTTACTTTGACTTTTATTTCTTTTCATTAATTTCCTACGTGGCCATTAGTGATCCATATGATAAACCCTCAGCGGGAGTTTAATGTCGTATTAGAAACCCTTAACAAACTTGGTCGTTGTTTCATAATCGGCTATGTTTATGAAGTAATCGTATTTGATTCGTGCTTCCTAACTGGATACATTATTCATAATAATAACTAGACACGAGTTTTAAGCAAGGTGCTATTTTTGGCCTCAATAAAACCTTTAGGCTTCAATAATCTAACCATTTGATCAAAATCCTAATGTAACAACGTTATTGTGTGCAGACCCTTTAGATTCTTCTCATGTTAACAGTAGGTTAATTATATGGGTGTGTATCGAACTTGTCACGTTTTATCATTGTATGTATCCAACTTTTAAACTTGCCATTTTATGTAATGAACTTTTCAAAAATTGCCATTGTATGTATCGGTTTACCTACTAAGTAGGTTACCGGTCACAATGCTACATAGGCTACCACATAGGATGCCAACTCATCATATGTTTGAGTAAATTACAGAATTCGTTCCTCTAGTTTATTTATAGGGTTCAAGGACCTATTTTGCCAAATTAATATAATGTCACCCCACCACCACCACCACACTCACCACCACAACCACCACCACCACCACCACCACCACCTTCTTAGCTTCAAGCTCCAAATCAGCTTTCTTCCAATCCAAACCTTTCTCAGCCAATATCTCCTCCCTAGGCCTTGCATCCCCAAACGGATTAGGCTTATTCAACCTCACCACCGCCTCAATCGGAGAACTTTCCCCCTTCGATGGAGCCAACACCAAACGACGGCGCTCCGGCAGCCGTTCGTGGTTGTCATCCTGCACCATAACTCCTCTACTCCAACGGTCAGGCTCAAGACCACCAGAATCACGAAAATCGGAATTGGAAGATCTAGCAGTAACCGGTGGTGGTGGAATAGGCTTTTTGTACGACGAGAAACCGCCTCCCAGCCTCCCGCCGTACTGCATCTCCTCCGCCAACCGCTCCTGCGGCCCCGTCGAAAGCCTCATCATCTCCTCCGGCGTCAATCCTCTCTGCTCGACCACCACCATAGAGATCCACATGTTGGAAGAAGATAGATCCGGTGGTTGATTGATGATGCCAAAGACGGAGGTGGATGCCGGAGGTGGTGGTTACGAGAGTGGTGTGGCCGGAGACGTCGCTAGAGACGTCGTAGAAGAAACAGAGGGGGGGGGTTATATAAGGGTAATTACACTTTTAACCCTTGTTTCTTTATTTTTTTAAACCTTAGGGACCAAATTTGTAGTTTACTCATTTTGAAAGGAAAAAAATAAAAATCCACGTCAGATTTACCTGTACACGTCAGCATTTTGCAGGTAACAAGTAAACGGATACACACAATGGCAATTTTTGAAAAGTTCGATACATACAATGATAATTTTAAAAGTTGAGTACATACAATGATAAAACGTGACAAGTTCGATACACACCTAATAACACCAAAATTATACATGTTTTGGTTAAACGTAATTGCATGACTTTACCCCATTTATCTCCCATTTCTGATCATTTCATGCACTAAATGAGCTTATTATTGTTTATGAAGGATTTGGAGGCCGTGGAACGGAAAAGTACGAAAAAAGGCGAGAAAACGTGAAAAATGCACAAAGTCAAAACAGTAGCTGTTTGGCGTTCGCGAGATTCTCAATCTGGCGCCTCCAGATTCGACTGAATTGAAGACTAGGGTTGACCTAAGTGTCTGGCGTCGCCAAACCTGCAGTCTGGCGATCGCCAGATGGCCCCTGGACGTTTTCTTTTAAATACCAGCCTCCCCCTTCAGTTCAGAACACACGTTTTGCATATTTTTGGTACGGGATACGAGGAGGAACGAGAGTGAGAGTACGAAAGGTGCCGGTACGCTGCGGGATTCGATCTTCGATCATCCGTCGTTGTACTGTCGGTATCATGTCGATGTCTACTTTTGTTTTCATTATGATTAGTGAGTAGTTTTTAGTAGTAGTGCTTGTCATGGTCGATGAACCTTTATGGATGATACTTTTGTGATTAATGTTTACTGGTTTGTTTTGATTAATTGAATGTTTATTATGGTTCTTTTCTGATTGATAGTGTTTTGGCAATTTGAATTCAATTGGTTGGGTGTATTTGTTAGACCAAAGCAGATAGACTCCGAAAGGATAATCAACCTACCTTAGCCTGACTTTGGACCAAGAGGTTGTGTTAAGGGGTTACTTGGACCAAGAGTGACTAGATAGTAGAAGAGCCATTGCAATATTAATTAGGACTGGTTTACCGATTCTAGATTGTGGACCAAACGATTTAGGATTGGAATTAGGAGGATCGTGTCCTAGTTTCTAACCATAATCTTCACATGTTAGGGTGTCCTAGACTTAAATTCCTACAATAGTCAAAACAACCAAACCTTCGACCTATTCATATCATCCATTTTGTGGATTCACTTTACCATGATAAGTACTGCTGTTTTTCCTTAATATAATCTTAATTCAGTATTTTAATTGCTTTCTTAGTTTCTACTTAGTTATTTGTCTTTTTAAGTATTTAAACCTTTTTCATAAACCCCCCCCAAAAGCTTTAGGTTAATTAAACTGATTTAGATTAATAATCTACGATAACTTGACCGTTCCCAGTGGTAGATACGATACCTGGACTTTCCTACACTATATTACTCACGATCAGGTACGCTTGCCTGTATATGTGGTAAGACAGTGGCTAGGCATTAGAGGTTAAAACTTGTTACGCTTTTTATGTACGTTAATTACCGCATCAAGTTTTTGGCGCCGTTGCCGGGGAACGGTAGTTGTTAGATTGTAGTCTTAATTAGTTTTGTTAATCGATCCTTGTGAGGGATTCTTTCCCTTGCAAATTTTTTGCTTTCTAGTTTAATTAGTTAGTTTTATCTTTATTTTTAATTTATCTCTTTGTTTCCCGCAAGTTGCCCGTAACCGTTTGTTGTGATTTCAGTCACGGCAGACTTGTTAGAGCCATTTGAGGAGCCGGAGAGAGAGTTCAGAAAAAGAAACAAAAAGAAATCAAGAGCAAACAAAGTTCGCCCGAGAGCTTTGATTTTTGAGATGGGAGACGAGGCACCGATGTGGACTGCCAGGAGAGCCGCTCCAACAGTACCCACCAATCCTATCACAAAGCCGAACCTGAACAAGGAAATCCCGGGAAAGCTCCTACACATGATCAAGGACCTTACCTTCGACGGGAAAAAACGATAGCAATCCTATTGTTCACATGGAAAACTTCGTGGATATTTGTGATCTGTTCAAAACAGGGGCCGACCGGGATGATGCAATTCGTCTTCGGGTCTTTCCTCTAACGCTTACCGGAGAAGCTAGGGCTTGGTTGCGATCCTTAGAGCCAAGTTCAATCACTACTTGGGAAGGACTTCATTCAAAGTTCCTTTCCCGATTCTTTCCACCATCCAAAATCGATAAATTGAGAGCCGAGATCCGATCTTTCCAACAACAAGACGGGGAGACTATATCCGAAGCATGGGAACGTTTCAAGCACCTCTTAAACTCGTGCCCGAGTCACGAGTTGAATAAGAGTGAACAGGTTCAAACTTTTTATAGTGGACATGCTTATTCTTCACGAGCTACTTTGGATTCATCTGCAGGTGGTGTCTTCATGTACAAAATGCCCACGGAAGGTTACAAACTCCTCGAGGACATGCTCATACATAACATAGATTGGAGGACGGACAAGCGTTTGCAAATTCCGAGGATGGCCGGAAAAATCTCAACCGACTTCGATCCATCCGATGAACTAGCAGCTATGAAAAACCAACAGGTAAAGTTTGAACGCAAAATAGAAGAACTAATTAAATCTGTTCATGCTTTGCAGGTTGGATGCGAGGAGTGCAGTGGACCACATTTGACTAAAGATTGCCCGAACAGACCAATGATGACACCCGAGGAGGTGAACTATCTTAACCGAGGCGATTACCAAGGGAGGTGGAACAACAACCGTAATTTCATCCCGAGACCTCCCGGTTTCTTTGCACCGACTCAACAGAACCAAAGACCGGATGGAGAGCCACGTGTTTCCATCGAAGATCGGATTGTCCAATTCATGGATGCGCAAAAGAAGCTAAACGATGAGGTAAGTTCATACTTACGTAATCACCAAAGCACCATCCAGAATTTGGAATTGCAGGTTGGACGTGTTTCGCAAATGCTAAGTGAAAGGACTCAAGGCGAGTTACCGACGCAAACACAAGTCAACCCGAAGGTGGAGAATGTGAAGCCGATGCTCATGATGACCGGAGAGCCATCAAAGAAGAAGTGGACGGACATCCACACTAAGAAGTACGTGGAAACCGATAGCGAGAGTGAGCCCGATTATGCCACAGATTACGATTCGGAGGGGTTCACCGTGTCATTCGAACACCTAAGACTCAAAGTGCCCGAAGCTTCAAGTGATGATGATGAGGAAGAAGATGGAAAGCAAGGCGGATACGCGGAGTTCGTAATTCCAAAGAAAGAGGATAAAGGCAAGGAGAAAGAAAAGGAGAAAGTACCGGAGGATGATCTCATCTACATTGCACCTATCAAACATGACCAAGGGAGTTATAACTTACCTATATCTTGTCATAGATTTAAAGGTCTTGCTTTAGTGGATTCGGGTGCTGCTCTTAATATGATGCCTGTTGGGTATTGCAGGAAAATGGGAGTTAAAAAGATTATACCAACAGATTATCAATACCGAGGCGTAAACGGTTACATGACAAAGCCGTTAGGAATAGCGGAAGGAGTCCCGATTCGTATTGGCAACTTTGTTTATTACACGGACTTCGTTATACCTAACCTTCCACAGAACACGGAGATCCCGATAATCCTCGGGAGATCTTTCTTGCACACCGCTCAAGTGAATACCGATATGCGAAACCAAGTCACAAGCTTGGGATATGGGGACAATCGGATTTACTTTGATCCTAACGGAGAGCCGGTCAAACACCTCGATGAACCATATGAAGATCCTTCTCTGGCCTACAAAAAGAACACGAACCGCCCGTTACTCCCGCATGAGCATGGAAAGAAAACGGAGGACTATTCAAACCCAATGCATCAAAAGGATCAGAAACTCAATGAACCGGGATCCTCCAAGAAAGATCACAGAAAGAAGAAGGGCTCGTCAGCCCGACGTGCAAAGAAATGAGCCGGAAGTGGGGTCGAGCTCTAGACCCGTCCAAAAATGAAGCGCTTCTCGGGAGGCAACCCGAGATTTTTTCTTTTCCTTTCATTTTTATGATTTTCGTGTGTGTTTTTATTAATGTTTTTGTTTGATATTGCTTAGGTAACCATACGGAGGAGATAAAAACCAAATTCGAGCGAATTCGGAGTGCGATGCAAATTTTCAACAGTTGGAAACAGTGGGCACTTCGCGATCGCCAGTTTCCAAATCTGGCGACGCGAAGTTGGTAAGATTGGTACCAGGTAAGATTTGGCGAATCTCGCGACGCGAAGAGTACCGTTTGGCGACGCGAAATGTTAAAAACTAGGGTATTTTTGAAAACCGCCTGTTTGGCGACGTGAAACCCTGGGTTTCGCGACGCCAAGTCGGGGTAGACGGGTTTTAAACCCTCTTTTCTCACTTTTTCACAAACACACAACCCTAATTTCTCTTAGGCGCCGCTAAACCCTCTCACGTTCTTGCGAGATTCGACTTTCTTGAGCTTCAATTTCATCATTCAACATGAACAAGGTGCGTTTCCTAACTCTAATTTCGTGAGGATTGCTTGATTTGGTAAATGTAGATCTTGTTTTGGGCATCAATGGTGTTTGTTTGCTTAAATGGATTTAACATTGTTCTTGATACACCATTGATTGTTTAGAGCTTTTAGATTAATGCATGCCATATATTATGATTGAAATCTTGATCTAGCATGCTATTTGATTGTTTAATCTAGTGATTGTGGTTAAATGATAAGTGTGGGGATTTTGAGAACACCAAAATCCCCCATTCTTTCTTGATAACTAGATTGGTTTGTAATTGTGGTTGAACTAAAAGTTCAAGTGTGGGGATGTTCCACATCCCCTTTGTCCTTCGATTCGTACATGATTGTGATACTTGAACTTGTTAGTCATGGAAGTGTTTGTCTCATTTAGTTTTGACATGAATAAACCTTGTCTTGCATTCATTGGATAAAAACTCATCTAAGACAATGGTATTTTGGTTTTGTGGAGACAAAGAACCCGATCGTCAACTTCCACCGCAACCAATTTCCGTGCACCGGATGGTAGTCACGTGTTCACCTACTTCATGAATGACCCAACTTTGAATGTCCAAAAACGGGAGGAGTACCGGGATACCGTGAAACGACTTCTTGCCCGTCAAGTGCTTATTCCAAGGAGAGTTGATTGGGATCTTCTTCGATCAATGAGTGTCGAAAACAACATCAAAGCGATACTCGAGAAGCATGCCTACGACGAGGATAGCACCGAGTATTATATTTGCCATGCATGGGAGCGAGTCTTCGACATCGCCGAGGCCCTTTATCGCGAGCTTATTGTGGAGTTCATGACCACATTCCGTTTTGAGGCCATCAAGGCCCTTGAGGAGTTTCATCAATCATGCATGACGTTTCGACTTGGTGGAGTTTGGAGATCCCTATCTTTGATCGAGTTTGCCGTTGCCTTGGGGATATATACCCAAGAGGAGGTTGATGCTCCCGGATTCGCGGAGTACATGTGGGCAACCGCAAAAAGGCCAGATGGTTTTGATCCTCAATTGGCTTGGGCAATTCTTGGTGAAGGTGAATATGGTGCTAATCTCAAAGTTAAAGGTTTTCTTACTTCTTCGGATAGACTTCTACACCGCATGCTCATTCAAGCGGTGAACGCTCGTTCTTCAAGTGAGGAGAAAGTTTCGGTTTATGATCTATGGCTTCTTGAACAACTCTCTACGGATGACAAATATCCGAATGCTCCGTATCTCATCGCCGTTCAACTCGCCAAGGCGAGTGGTTATCGAGAGGGTAGTCGCATAGTTGGTGGCCAGTACATGACGCTCTTGGCCAAGCACTTCGGTATCCTTACCGCGGGTGCCATTGCCTCGATGACGAACCTTGGGGAGATGGGATTAATCGACATGGACCAACTCCGGGGAATGGGAGTAGCGAGGGTTGAGCATATGATCGGAAGGGATTACAATGCATGGATCCATAATCCTCAAGCTTACGGAACGGGGGGTCAACCAAGAAGTCAAGCGAGAAGTCAAGCACCGAGGAGCACGCATGAGATTGATGGAACAAGTGGGACGAATGTGGGTCAACAACCGGCGGATTGGACGGCATATTCGGGTTACCAAGACTTGAGTAACCGACTCTCGGAGATGTCACTTTCTTACGGCCGTCATCATCAGCATATGGAGTACAACACCGTGGAGGCTCTTCACCAAGCCAACTGGCAAAGTGGAGTGATGAACCAGATGGCCTCCCACTTCGGTATTCAACCAAATACCGCGTATGCTCCATCTCCATATTGGCCATACTCCGAGGATGCTCCGCCCGGTTACCCGACTTACGAGGATTGGCAAAACCAACCTCGTGGCCCTTGTTGATATTTCTCTCTTTTATCTCCGTTATTCGATATGGTTGTTTGAGACAATTTTATTTTTGCTTGTGTGGTTTGGTTGAACAATTTTTATTTTTATTTGTTTGGATTGCTTAGGATTTTAAGTAGCTTATTAATAGTTTGGTTTGGTTTATTTTTGCTAGTTCGTTTTTACTTTTTCTTTTTTCTTTTTTGGTAGATACAGCGACTTATGATCTATGATCGACCACGATTTTTTTTGGACCACTCTCAGATCAGAACAGATTTCGTCACATAACCCGGGAAGTTTCTATTTTTCCCAATTACTCCTTAATTGTGTTAATTGTTGCATTGATGACACTGCAAATTTTAAGTGTGGGGAGGGGGTTATGTAGACTTATCTGTTTAAATGGGTTCACTTTTTGCTTATGGATTGTCGTTTTTCAAATTTTTGAAAGCTTTGAGATTTGACCCCAATTTTTTTCGAAATCTGAGATTGTTTTTGAGACTAAGTTGCTTGCATAGGAGAACACTGAATATGATTAGTTGAGTAAAATGATGCCTTGGAATACTGATTACCATGAGTGCCTTACCCAATTCCTTTGAGAGATTGAGCCTTAATTGTTATTTATTTCGTGAGGAATGCCGATTTTGACCCAAGGTAGAACTTGTCATTTGAATGTTTGTCGAGACCACATAAGAGAAGTATTTATCACCATTGCACTGATAGAGGCCTTCGTTTCTAACCCTTTTAGCCTTCGTCAGATAACCTCATCTTAAGGTTATTTGATTTGCCTAGCCTATGATTGAAAAGTGTTCACTTTTAACACTTTATCCCTTGAAACCATTTTGAGCCTTAGCCTTTTCATTTCTTTACCCACTATACACTTTATCTTTGAGCCTAATTGTTTTATCTATCTTTTGGCCGTGACTTAAATTTGTATCCTGAGATGTTTTGATCCAGTTTTTCATATCTGACAGTTTTTATGGGATTGAGATTTAAAAGAGCCCAAAATCAACATAGTTGCTGCTCTGAAAAGAAAAAAAAGAGAAAAGAAAAGAAAGAGAAAATATTTGAGACTCAGAAAAGAAAAGAAATATCAAAAGATTCGAGAATATAAAAAGAAAAAAAATGTGAGCTGAAAAGATCGAAAAAGAATTTGTGCCCCAAATAAGCCATAGGCTTAGGCCGATTCTAAAAAGAAAAGAGAGGAAATACTCATCCCAAAAGTTTCATTGTTCGAAAGTCAGACTGTTTCACTGTTTGGATCATTACTGATTGAGTTTTCAAATTTTTGTTGCAAAACCCTTAGTCACTTATATATCCTTTATCCTACCCTTAACCCTTAGCCTAACATTACAACCGTAAAGTCCTTTTGACGGTTGACAACTTCTCAGTGGTGGAGATTAGATTTGATGACAAGCTTATGCATGAGGGAATTAGTCGAGTATTGGTGTGATCACTTACATATACACTTTTACCCCCGAGAGATACACTTCATATTGTTATTCATATCATGTGAGGGTAAAAGGTTGGCCTTGGTATCCGATTGCTTGATGAGTCTTGTTTGTGTGTTCAATTATGTGAGTATGCTTTGTTCTCTTTGATGATCTTGGGTGGAGATAATTTTGGAGTTATCTTTCTTATCTTTCAGTCTTTTGATTGAGAACAATCAAAGCTTAAGTGTGGGGATTTTGATAACACCAAAATTATACATGTTTTGGTTAAACGTAATTACATGACTTTACCCCATTTCTCACCCATTTCTGATCATTTCATGCACTAAATGAGCTTATTATTGTTTATGAAGGATTTGGAGGCCGTGGAACGGAAAAGTACGAAAAAATGCGAGAAAACGTGAAAAATGCACAAAGTCAAAACAGTAGCTGTTTGGCGTTCGCGAGATTCTCAATCTGGCGCCGCCAGATGGCCCCTGGACGTTTTCTTTTAAATAGCAGCCTTCCCCTTCAGTTCAGAACACACGTTTTGCATATTTTTGGTACGGGATACGAGGAGGAACGAGAGTGAGAGTACGAAAGGTGCCGGTACACTGCGGGATTCGATCTTCGATCATCCGTCGTTGTACTGTCGGTATCATGTCGATGTCTACTTTTGTTTTCATTATGATTAGTGAGTAGTTTTTAGTAGTAGTGCTTGTCATGGTCGATGAACCTTTATGGATGATACTTTTGTGATTAATGTTTACTGGTTTGTTTTGATTAATTGAATGTTTATTATGGTTCTTTTCTGATTGATAGTGTTTTGGCAATTTGAATTCAATTGGTTGGGTGTATTTGTTAGACCAAAGCAGATAGACTCCGAAAGGATAATCAACCTACCTTAGCCTGACTTTGGACCAAGAGGTTGTGTTAAGGGGTTACTTGGACCAAGAGTGACCAGATAGTAGAAGAGCCATTGCAATATTAATTAGGACTGGTTTACCGATTCTAGATTGTGGACCAAACGATTTAGGATTGGAATTAGGAGGATCGTGTCCTAGTTTCTAACCATAATCTTCACATGTTAGGGTGTCCTAGACTTAAATTCCTACAATAGTCAAAACAACCAAACCTTCGACCTATTCATATCATCCATTTTGGGGATTCACTTTACCATGATAAGTACTGCTGTTTTTCCTTAATATAATCTTAATTCAGTATTTTAATTGCTTTCTTAGTTTCTACTTAGTTATTTGTCTTTTTAAGTATTCAAACCTTTTTCATAAACCCCCCCCCCCCCCAAAAAAAAAAGCTTTAGGTTAATTAAACTGATTTAGATTAATAATCTACGATAACTTGACCGTTCCCAGTGGTAGATACGATACCTGGACTTTCCTACACTATATTACTCACGATCAGGTACGCTTGCCTGTATATGTGGTATGACAGTGGCTAGGCATTAGAGGTTAAAACTTGTTACGCTTTTTATGTACGTTAATTACCGCATCAACACCCATGTAATTAACCCTTAACAATAATGAATCTTATTCATTATAATCGATATCTAGCAACATCATTACTACCTAAGTAACGACAATGAACTGATTAACCAATTATTAATTCAGATAGCTACTACATATTCGAGTTTTTGATCTACAAATCAGTCGAATAACATATCGATTATCGAATAACAACCTTGTGGCGCACGACAATTACATGCATGAATTTCTCCACCCGTTCTATCAATTTGCGAGAGGCACTATTATAGCATTGGTATCGAATTGAAAGGACAAATCATGTATCATATGATACAAGTCTCGCCATAAGGTTGTAAAGAATATTGTCACTTAGGTAACAATGTGATTAGACGTACTGATGTAGCATTAAAGCGTACAACTAACCTATTAGAGTATCTTCAACAGCGTTGCTAAAATAGAAAGTATTGGGTTTTTTTCCTTCTAAAATACACCAAGAATATTGCTAAACCATTTGCTAAAACAGAAATTTTTGAATTTTTTTCTAAATATATGTATTTCTCAAAAACCTCTAATGCAGAAAGAGAAACATTATTTTGATATATTCCACCAGACATAATTATGTGTTTAAAAGTTTATTGAAAAATTAAATATAATCTATATTTTAATAATATAAATGATAATATATTTTCTAATAAAAAAGCTATTGAAGATGGATTTTTTTATAGAGATTTTAATCTTTTATTTTCTATTTTGAAAAATTATAACAAAACTGCTAGAGATACTCTTAGAGCATCTCCAACAACTTCTCCAAAACGAAGAAAAATGATTTTAGAGTTTCTTTTGGTTCAACGGCTTCTCAAAAACTCTCTATAATGGAGAAAATAGTAAATGAGTTAAGTTCTGGTGAGACCAAGCATTTTTCGTGAGACCGGTGAGACCAACATATTTTTCTTGAAACTTCATATCAAAACATTTGTGAAGGTAAAAAAATTGAACATTTATCGTTAAAACATACTAAAAAACACTATCGAAAAAAAATTCCAAAAAGAAGTAAAAAAACGAAACCTTCACAGCATTTTTCTTTGTGAAGGTTTGCATTATATATATGTAACCTTCACAGAATTTGAGTTGTGAAGGTTTGGTTTTTACCTTGTTTTGAATATTTTTTTGCATCGAAAGTGATTTTTATGTCTGCGTATTCGAGTTTTATGTACATTCACGGTGTTTTTTTGTGAAGTTTCATACGTTAAGTATTGGTCTCACGCGATCTCACAGAAACAGCTTGGTCTCACATGATCCTTAGTCATAGTAAAGAGGTGTAATTTTATTCAAACTTAGATATATCCTCAAAAATGATTACGAAGAGAGAGAAATAGATGGTTTTAGTATATCCCACTGACGAAAAACTTTCAAATAAAAGAGTTAATGTGAGAAATGTTGTAGGATAAATGTGCCATCGTCTAAAGGATATGACGATAGACATTAGATAGAGATAGAGTTAGATTAGAACTAGAATATCTCTTAGTTATCTTCATGTAATTCATCCCTATATAAAGGGTTTATGATTAATGAGAATGACAGATTCACTTTCTCTATTCTATTGTTGTACTGTTTACTTTTTCCTTTAACACGTTATCAGCACGTTGCTTGGCTAACATAATTGATCATAAAGGTATGATGTTTACGATATCATTATCAACATTGGTATCAATTTGAGGTACGTTTCTATATTAAACTTCTATTTTATGGCATCGTAGTTATTTATAATTAATTAAACTTCTTGTTGCATCAACAAAATTAATGCAAACGTGACAATTATTTACTCCACTAAGTTATGTGATTCATCATGCTTTGTTAAAATGCTTAATTAAATCTTATTGAGATGCAAATGTTAAATTATTAATTTTGTTATAATTCGTTGCATTCAGTCACGAGATATGCTTGCATATGTAAATTTTACTATTTTGCAATAGTGTATTATTGTGTATAGCTCTATTATGTTTGTATATACAACACAATTGCATTTAATGAAATTTGTGTCAAAATAATGCTTTAATGTCATAAATTTATCAATTCTAATTTTCCTAACTAATGTTGTCGTAGAGAAAAAGGATTTACAAAAGTTAAATTGTTTGAACTTACTTATAAGGAATTTTATCGTCATCTTGATGCAATCACCCATATTTTATGATTATATAATTTTGTTTTGATATTTCTTATGCCATGAAAAAAATTCGACATCCAGATTTTGAATAGGGATCAAATAAAGTCATGGATTTTTTTTTACTAATTGATTAAATAATCCAACTTGATTCTGTTAGACCCTACTTTTGGTTGTTAAGAAGTCAGAGGGCTTATCTTGTAATTTCCCTTTTCCTAGAATAGCTTTAGTTTTGTTAGTGCCCCTTCTGTAAAGAGTCATAGACTCTAAGGGCTTTTGTGTAACTTTGTAAACCCTTGTGCTATAAAAGGAAAGCATATGTCTAGGGTTTTGGTGTTGAATTTGGTAGCCACATTTATGCTATTTTGTAATCCCAAGAGAATCACCAACATTCTCTTGTCTTGTCAAGTTATTCTACCTTTTCATCCATACTAGTCATTTCTTCAATCATTATCATTTACTAGTATTGTCTCCATCTTTGTGTTCTCCTTAATTTTGGTTTCACATTTGGTATCAGAGCCTCACCTTTGGTGGATCTTTTGGTTATTTTTAGTGATTTTCAAAAGTTTTTGAAAAACTCAAGTTTTCCAACTTTTGCTCACTTTGAGCCTCAAATCTACACTTCTCTTATTGTTTTTAAGTGATAAGTGGTCCTAAAAGGTTTTTACACTTGTTTTGCAACAACTGGGACACTTTTCACTGATTTCTTCAGTGGTTTTTAATGATTTTGAGCATTTTTTCGGAGCTGCTGGTCTGCTTTCCGGAATCGGGTTATTTGAGCTGATTCATCAGCTTAAAATCCCGAATCGGGCAAGTACACCTTACCCGAATCGGGTACACCCGTTTACCGAATCAGGAAAACTTCGGTTTCCCGAATCGGTGAACGAGTTCCCCACATCAGGTCTTGCACCAAATTTTGCTCGGGTTCGGATTTTAACGTTTCCCGAATCGGGAAACTACTGTTCACCCAATTCGGGTTTTACCAAAACCCGAACCAGGTTTCTCGGCCAGATCCGAGTCGGGAATTTCACAATCCCGAATCGGGTTTCGCAATCTTTGACCCGAAAATTTTCAATTTTCGTTTCAAATCCGATACTTAGCCTGTTTTCAAAACTTTCAAATTTTCGAGGCTATTTGTGTCACGAGTGCTCGCCGGAACAGTATTTTTCAAAAAACTTTCTTCAAAACCAAGTTATCCACTCGAAGGGGATCTTTTCGTTGTGTAACACCTCAATTTAACCAAAACATGTATTTAAGGAAAACCATAAATTTAAGGCGGAAGCTTGATTGCAAAGTCTAAACTTTAAATAAATTCAACGAACATGTCCGGAAAACTAAATGAGTAGTCAATTGTAACCAGACTCAACATAGGTTCAAAACATAATACAAATCAACTCTCTCATAATTAAAAGAAAACATTGTTTTTCAAACTCCGAAATCGAATGATCCATTGACTGAGCTGCCACATTCCGAGCCATCACACGTGAGCCTTGCCCTTTCTACCCGATGCCGTACCTGACACTAAAAGAGTGAAATAACAACGGGTAAGCTTTCGCTTAGTGAGCACGTATCTATATTGACATAACTACACATACATAACCGATTTACATAGCAATTACATATCCTGTAACTTGATCCTTTGACACTGGTACCAGGCCGCTTAATCCATAACTTGATCATTTGTTCCCGGAGGAACTATTTTCCCTAGTGGTAACCAGTACCAACTAGGTATTAACATAATCCATAACTTAATCCGTGACTTGATCCCTTGTCCCCAAATGAACACATCTTCCCCTAGGGGTAACGAGTACCACCTAGGCATTAACATAACCATATCAACACATAATCACATATGCATAACCATCACATAGCATAATCACATTAATATAGATTGAGTACTCACCTGTCAGAATGCTAGCCAAATGATTGCTCGATCAGAACAAACTATCAATTCGGTCACCTATAGCATACATACATGCAAACATCCATATTAATCGCTTCTATTCACTTTAGAAGGACTCATAGTGACCCTATAACAATACCCTACCACTTAGACCCTTGAAACCAGTTTAAAACATTTAAAAACTTATCCAGGAGTTCCGCGCATCTGGCGGCGCATCTCCATCTGCGCAGGTCACGCGCGAACCATCAACACAGACCGCTCTAGAAGGTTCGCGCATCTGGCGGCGCGTCTCCGGGTGCGCGGCCATCTGCGCCGACGCATCTGCAAGAAATCCCCAAGACGATTTCTCGAACCAAAAACCCCAAATTCGACCCTTTCCATTCTATAACTCCAAAATCAGTAGTTTGGAGTCACTTTGGTTATTATAGTCGAATCCATACCATAGATCGATAATGATAACAATAACAATTCATAACATATCATCCAATTGGTGATCCATTGATCATCAATTCCCATCCAAACCCTAACTCAACTATAGACTCCAATTAACACCAACATTTAAACTACAATTAGGTAAAGCATTCATACCTTGGTTGTAGCTAATACGATTTCTACAACGAATTCTCCACAACACCTTCAATTGATCACCCATTGGCTTCAAACTCTCCAAAATCGCCTCTCTCTCTCTCTCTCTCTCTCTCTTTCTCGTACGTTCCAGAAACTGAAAGAGAGTTGGGGGTTTCTCTCATTTGATAAGCCTCTCTCTCACCCTTCACTTTCCAAAGTTACACTCTAGCCCCTCAACTTCTACAAATACAGCCAAATGAGTTAATCACTTAACCAAATACCGTCACATCATAAAATAGAAAACGGGGAGTTACACGTTAAGAACAAGATGTCGAGAGAAATCATTAGCATGGGGTCTGAGTCTCGTCCCCCAGTGCTAGTTATGGGAGAATATGCCCAATGGAAACTAAGGATGATCCATTTCCTAGATCAGCTTGATCGAAATCTGATGAAATCTATCAGAGAAGGTCCCGTAAGACCTACTGTCACCATTGCTGAAGTGTCTGAAACAGACACCTGTCCTCTCTTACCCTCATACACCGTGGAGAAACCATACCACCTGTTCAACCAAGAACAACGCGAACGCCATGAAATCGACAAGCGTGCGATGGCTCTTCTCATCATGGCTCTCCCCAACGATATGTATTCCCGCGTCGACAGTTTCGACAATGCTCGAGACATCTGGATTGAAATAGAGCAGCAAATGCAAGGGGGAGACACTGCTTCCGAGTACCAAAAGGAATCTGCCATGAATGCCTATGAAGGGTTTCATGCAAAAGAAGGCGAACTGTTACTCAACTCATATCAACGCTTGAACTCCCTAGTCAACGATCTTCGACGACTGAAGGTTGAGAAGACTCGCTACGAGGTGAACGTGAAGTTCTTGAAAAACTTAAATCCTGAATGGCGAAACATGGCCATCAACATCCAATTGAGTAGGAATCTTGGACAAATGGGACTTCACGATCTGTTCAGCATGATGGTCCAGCATGAAGAGTTTATCACCGGCAACAAACCGAAGAAAACAATCGACCCTCTTGCACTTGCTGCAGTACACCAAGGAGGATCAAATTTGTCGGTGAATCCTTATCCGGAAGATTTCTATCAAGACTACCACTATGATATGAGCCAAGACTACTACCAGCACAGTGACAACTCATGTGATCCAACGATCATCACTGTAACTGATGAAGAACTGCACAACATGAATGAATCCCTTGCGTTGATAACACACAAGATGCAGCGACTGGCTGCTAATCGGGGATTCAATCGTTCAAGCTCTCATTGTGAAAACCATTTTGGTCCGGGAAGAGGAGGACATCAGTCGTTTCATCAAGGGAGAGGTCATTACCCACAAGGGGGTAGGTATCAGTCATCTGTGTTGGGTTTTTCTGTGATCCCGAATCAAACAGATACGAAGAACACCACGTATCTCGAACCTAACTGGATCGAGATTTACTATAAACCAAATGACCAACTGATCAAAAGATTTATCGGATCAAACCAAACGGGTTCGATCGAGCGGAAGCGGTTTGGATAAAAACCCGAAAAGACCACGATCCGTTCGTCACAAATACAAATACATATAATTTAGGGTCTAGATAAATTACCTGAGATGCTTGAGATTAATCCACCGGTGATCGACCTTACAGACGTTCCTCTAGCAGAAGTTTATCCCGGACAACGACCAAGCAAAACCGAACTGGTTCCGAGGGGAGGGTATGGCCGGCGACTGTTAGGGAGAGAGAGGGTTTTTGGTTTTTTAGAAAATCTAGTTTCTTAATGAATTGTTGTTGTGAATAATGAACTGGTAAGCCCCTTTTATATGGAAGAGTCTCCATATATCTAAGTTTCCTTATTCAATGATAATTATCTAAATAGAATTATTCTTTTCTTTCTCTCAAAGAAAAGAATATTTCTTATTCTATTCAACCAGATAACTATTTAACTAATTAATCTAATTATATATTTATTTAACTAATAAATATATAACTCACATAATTAATTAACAACCCTTCATCTTTGGGATTTCAAACAGAAATTACCCAACTGATTTATAATTCACTATTATAAATCCTATCTCTCCAAACTGGGATTGCTTACTTGTTTGGTTTACAGGTCCTCACAGGTGTGACCCTCAAGTGACTTATAACATTGGATGTGTAATTACTGGTTTGTCAACTTATGCACATAATTACTAACAGACTCCCACTTGTGCAAGTTGGCAATACCGCCTTGATCACACGGACCTAAGGAGACCCTAGACAGGAACTTAGGCTAACCAGGTTATAGGCACCCTTATACCCAGGTAGGTGATATAAATCCTTTTCATAAGGAAAACAAATTTACGAAGCGACTGTTCATAAATTGGGTATATTGGTTTTTCCCTTTGCGTTACGATATTTCATCTTTGAGTATGAGCCTGGATTAAGTCAACTCTTAATACTCAAGATTATGTTTCTCGACTATCCGACTTTTACTGATAGGTAAACGACAAAGAACAAATCAGTTCGTTTGGGCACGGCCGTGCACTTCATCAGTACTTTTAGTCAGTCAAGGGGCCCAGAAATATCTCTCTTCAGAGAAGATGCGCAAATCCCATCTTGCATATCTGCATTCAACACCACGGCTTCCGCTGAATCTAGTTACGCCCTTTATAGCCACCCTGTTACGGCGTAGCGGTTGAACGCACTAAGTATCCAACGGTCCTCATGACATTAAATCAAATACCTCAGGTGATAAGGACATCCACTGTGAGATTTACTTATGACAGAATCCAAGAAGTAATCTCAACCACGGATCACGTCCAATATTCGCTACTCTATCGAATATCTGTGCAATTTTTGGTCTACAACACTTGTAGCTGTTATTTAACGAATTGATCAAAACTACCCAAAGATCCACAATGACTTTAACACCCTATCAAGTTCCCATAATGATAAGTTGTCACGGACAAGTTTTGAATGAAAAACTGAAAACTAGTTTCATTCCTGGATTATAAAACATGCAAAATATAAAAGTGATAAAGAAACTAATTTTGTATAGTCCATATTACGCTCTGTAATAATCACAAAACTAATATTTCTTAGTTACTTTTATGGTGTCTATTTAACGATTGTTAAATACTGATCTAAAATGAAGTATCACCTTTCTTCAGTGTAGATTCTTTGATTAAATGTTTACTAAATTAATCAAAATAACAACCAAAAACAATTCAAGTTTGTATCTTTTGATACAATCTACTTGATCGTGCTAATCCTTGTTTTGCAAACATTTTTAAACAAGATTAGACTTTCTTTTATCATATTCCTTGAACTAGGAGATACTGGAACAACTCTTAGTTTCCCTGAATATGTAAAGTTAAACTGCAACTTACCTTAGTTGTTGTGCAGGTGAATGATTTCTTCTTGAAATCAGATAAAATTTTCCATTTACCAAGCTGGTAAATACCAGGAAATTAATAGATAACTTGATATCTTTTACTAATTCTACCAACATATCTAATTATTGATTTCCTTTTAAAGTCAGTCATAACTTTATCTAGTTTCAAGATTTTAAAATTACTGATCTATCCTCTTACTAAAAGATAGATACTGATCTATCTTTTTGTATAAAAGATAGATCATTATATCTCGTGAGTTTATATCCTACCTGGATTATAACTCCTAGATATACTGAATCAATAATTACATCTTTTATTCTTTATCACTAACTAGATAGAGAATAAACTAGGCTCCCACTAACCTATATGAAAACCAACTATTACTCAAAATTAACTATTGATTTAGTCAAAACTTGACTACTTAGTCAATTTCAATTTAAGTAATGTATACTAGAATTTTAATGTTTATAAAGCTCAACTGGATTTTAAATAAATCCTAATTCCAAAAACTTGGAATTCTTTCTAGTTTTATAAACACTGATATTATCAACGATAACTGAGATAATATCCTAAGTTCTTTAAAACATATGAGTTAATAAATACCGATTATAAAATACCTTTTATAACCCTTTACTCATTATTGTTTTATTCAAAAACATATTCCTATAACTATAGTACTTCGTATGTTTTTGACAGTTTTCATTTTTAACAAAGCAATAACATCTAGGATCTAAACTTGAATCAAGTCAAAACTTTGACTTTGTCAGAATCACAACACGCACAAGAGATATTCCAAGTCAAGACAATAATTTTAAACTTTAAAACTAATTCATAAGTACTTCCCAAAATGTAATAACAAAATATATAATTGTTTTAAAATAAAACTGAAAATAAAATGTCTTGACGATTAAACTAAATAATATGATTTGTGCTTTTATATCCTCGCAATCCTGGGCTTTCACTTTTGACCACCTGCAATAAACATTTGCACTAGGTGTCAGTATACTTGTAAACTATAGTGATAAACTAAAGCAATCATAAATATCTGAGGTTTACATACCTGCTTCATGACGCTTTGGGCAGTTTTGCCTCCAGTGACCAACCTCATTGCATGTGAAGCAGCAATTTTCGGTCCTAGCTTTATTTGGCTTAACCTTCCTGCCCTTGCCCTTGCCTTTGCCTTTGTTATGAACTTTGGGTGCACTCTGGATGGCCTGAGTTGGTCCCTTCCCTTTGCTGGTGCTTGTATGCCCATGCTTCTTTTTCACCCCTCCATCTCTCACCATTAGGACGTCCTTGGTTTTATTCTTGGTCCCCATATTCAACTCAACAGTCTTAAGCATGGAGTGCAATTCTGCTATCGACTTCTCCATGTTATTCATATTGTAGTTGACTACAAAAGGCTTGTAGTCTATAGACAGTGAGTTGAGTATAGTGTCCGTTGCTAGCTGCAACGGAACTGGATGACCGAGCCTCTCCAGGTGATCTAAGTGCCGTTTCATTTTCATGACGTGGTCACTTACTGATGTCCCTTTGATCATCTTGCACTCGTTAAATGCTTTTGTGGCATCGTAACGTTCTATACGAGCCTGCGTTTGGAACATGTCCCTCAACTGGCGGATCATGTCATAAGCATTTGTGTTTATGAGCCCTGTTTGTAGATCTGGGCTCATAGTTGCAAGCATGAGACAACCGACATCTAGCAGATCATCTGAATGCTTCTTGTGAGCATTTCTAGCAGCAGCCGGAGCATTTGCTGGAGGAGCCTCCCCAAGAGGCTCTTCAAGGACATACCATTTCCTTTCGTGTCTGAGTACAATCATCAGATTGCGCTCCCAGTCAAGGATATTGGGGCCAGTTAACTTGTCCTTTTCAAGGATAGAGCGGAGGGAAAGATTGTTTGTGTTGGTAACAGTGCTTGCCATCTACACATTAAAACTTTTGGTTTTTAGCAACTGTAAATAGACTAATTTCCAATAAAATCAATAAACCCTTAAATGATTATTTTATTGGACTAGGATCCTTATTTCATACGCCCTGATGTGCGTAATGTTCTTGCTCCACCAGGCCCACGTATTATTTCGGTAGGTAATGGACTTTTACCAATCACATCTAACTGACATGACTCCTAGATCTTTTCGGGACAACGGTAATTACTCGTACATGTTTCAGTCCCTCTAAGTGCTTTTTGGCCCGGTACCACCCGATAAACTTATGAGAACCAAAATAGATCTCACCATTTTGGGACTTGGACACTTTTACTCTGGCCGATACAACACGGAGATAATTCGCAGAGTCTTAGTATCCCCTCTAGCTTGGGGTTTGAACGCGGATGCTTAAGGTGTGTTCTTCTTAGAACATCCGCGTACCTTACGCCTGAGGCGCCCCTAGATGGGTTGCACTACTGATTTATGATTTTCGGAGTTTTCTAAAACCTTTTAGTTTCCAGTATTTTAAAATCGTAATTTTGAAAAACTGATTGCTTAAAACAACTGTTGTTTTAAACTAACTGTTTTAAACACACACACCGTTTAAAACTAACTGTTTTAAAGGCACATGCTAATTAAAACTATCTGTTTTAAAAGCATACTTGCTAGTCAAAAACTAACTGTTTTGATAGTACTCAAGTTGACTAAAACTAACTGTTATGTCAGACTTGCCCTCCAATCTTTTATTTAAACAATCTTTTAGGTTTTAAATAAAAACTTACCGTTTGAAAGGTTTTGAAAAACTGGTAGTATTAATCTTTAAAACCTATTTAATTTCGTGATTTGTTTCAGTTTTAAAATCCTCCCTATTTTAAAACACGTTTGATAAAAACATTTATTTATCTTTAATCACGAATAAACATTCACGCAGTTAAAAATAAACAATAATCAACTCGCAATTATAAAACAACTAATTATAGGTTTTGCCAACTTTGTTCCTAGGGACCAATAATGACCTATTTTAACTAAGACTTCGCGTAGCTCCCACTGGCTTCGTCATCTCTGTCAGGTCTCCGAGTAGAAGAGACATTCAGTAGCTCCCACTGGTCTCGCCATTTTCGTTAGTACTCCGGAAAGAGAAAGAAAAGGAAAGAAAAATATCTAACCTAAGGTCATTATTACAAAGGGGTTGTAACTGGCACGCAGGCCTCCCCAGAAACAAGTCAAGGGTCTAAGTTGGCAAACACTATAATAGACGTATATATACTCAGACAGGCATATATAAAATTCAAGCAACCACGCATTTATGTATAAAGCATAAAATACGCAATATAATAAAAGCAAAAGATGAACCTAGATCCGTTAAAATCATCTCGTCTCATTTATCGCAAAACATGGTTTTAACTGATTTATAAAACAAACTGTTTTATAAACCGAAACTAATAGTTTAATTTGAAATTAGTTTTTATAAAAATACCAAGGCTTATAGACTATAAACCTATTTTATAAATCAAAACCAATTTGCAAAAATATTCGCCTTTTATCCAAAATTTATATCAAACCGGGTTTACCGAACAAACTGGTCGGTTAATTAAATACTGGCTCGTAGACTGTGTCGTGGTTTGACCAACTGATCAAAATACGACACGGAGCCTATTTGACCAACCGGGTCAAATAACTGGTTCGATAAAACTTAAAACAATTTTATTAGATAAAGAAATACGTAAATAAAATTAATATGGGTAAAAAGCCTAAAACCAATAAAAACTATTTGGGCTCATAAAATTGGTCCAAAAACTGGGCTTGCAGGCCCATTACCAAACTGGCAATTTTGGACCCGTTAGGGTTTTTTACGATTTGTCCGAAAAAGAATCGGGGATCGAGAAACCCTAATTGTTGTTTATCGTTTTGGGTTTTGCAAAAAACAACTACCACCATTCCGACGATAGTAGCAAACGGCCATCATCACCGGTTTGGCAACCCAAAAACAATCAATGCCCAACCTCCACCACCGATGCGACAATGGTAGCAGTCGGCCACTATTGCCGCCATGGTTAGCGGCGTTCAACCAGGACACCACCATCACCATTGTGTATGGTATCAATAGCAACGCCACAGCGCCGCCATCAACACCGCCTTGCGAAGGGCCGGCGATCAAGCAATAGCCGCTGCTCTCGATCATCGCCGCCTTCATTCGCCGTCACAACCGCGACTACCACCATCGACGCGGCTTTCGATTTGTGGTTTCGACGACAACCGCAACCAAGATCACCATCGCCGCCGTCGTTAGCTATCGTAAACAGCCACCACCGCCATTCGCCGCCCCAATTGGCACGGCTCGACGACGACGGCATCGCCGCCACTGCTAGCTGTCGAGCACAGCCACCACCACGCTGGTGGTGCGGCTTGTGTTGATTCCCCGGCGAGTCGTCCAAGGGCGGACGTTAACCACCGCTTTCGGCCGCCATCGTTACCACCGATTGGTGGTGATTTGACCTGCGACCATCGCTTGCCCTCCACCAGACTGGTGGGTCATTGATCGGCCTCGGCCGAGTACGGCTTCGGCCGTCGCTGGTTCAGCGGACCACCACGGGGACCACGGCCACCACCGATTGGTGGTTCTGGCCACGGTCAGATAGCGATTCGGCCTCCACCATCAATCTGGTGGTGTGACCTACGGCTACCACCGGTCTGGTGGTTAGCCGTCGCCTATCGCCGCCATCAATTGCCGCAGTCACGAGGCTGTGGTGCGGCTTGGTTTATCGGGTAGCAGCCGTGCGCCGCCACCACGATCGTGTGGTGCGGCCGGCGATTTGGTGTGACCGGGCATAACCGGTGACCGGTCTGGCGGTCCGGTCGGCTAACTGTCGCCGTTCCACCGCCGATCGTCGGTGTTCGTACGATGCGATAAGAATTAAAACTTGAGACATAATAAAATTTTAACGGATCACATAAATATGATTAATTGTAACGAACGCAAACCTGTGGCTCTAATACCACTGTTGGGTTTTTCTGTGATCCCGAATCAAACTGATACGAAGAACACCACGTATCTCGAACCTAACTGGATCGAGATTTACTCTAAACCTAATGACCAACTGATCAAAAGATTTATCGGATCAAACCAAACGGGTTCGATCGAGCGGAAGCGGTTTGGATAAAAACCCGAAAAGACCACGATCCGTTCGTCACAAATACAAATACATATAATTTAGGGTCTAGATACATTACCTGAGATGTTTGAGATTAATCCACCGGTGATCGACCTTACAGACGTTCCTCTAGCAGAACTTTATCCCGGACAGCGACCAAGCAAAACCAAACTAGTTCCGAGGGGAGGGTATGGCCGGCGACTGTTAGGGAGAGAGAGAGAGGGTTTTTGGTTTTTTAGAAAAGCTAGTTTCTTAATGAATTGTTGTTGTGAATAATGAACTGGTAAGCCCCTTTTATATGGAAGAGTCTCCATATATCTAAGTTTCCTTATTCAATGATAATTATCTAAATAGAATTATTCTTTTCTTTCTCTCAAAGAAAAGAATATTTCTTATTCTATTCAACCAGATAATTATTTAACTAATTAATCTAATTATATATTTATTTAACTAATAAATATATAACTCACATAATTAATTAACAACCCTTCATTTTTGGGATTTCAAACAGAAATTACCCAACTGATTTATAATTCACTATTATAAATCCTATCTCTCCAAACTAGGATTGCTTACTTGTTTGGTTTACAGGTCCTCACAGGTGTGACCTTCAAGTGACATATAACATTGGATGTGTAATTACAGGTTTGTCAACTTATGCACATAATTACTAACAATCTGATCGTGGAAGAGGTGGTCGAGGAAGATTCGGGAACAACTTCAGGCGTGACAACACGTTTTTGGACTACCAAGGAAGCTCGGGAAATGGAATCAACTATCAGGGAAACTATCAAGGGTCTGGATACAATCAGCAAGGTTCAAACTACAACAATCAAGGCGGTGGATAATCCCAAAACTTCTCTGGGCAAGGTTATGAAGGAAGGTCCGGTGCTGTATATGATGATGGAAGGTTCAATCATCATTCTGGAGGCTATGATCATGGAAGGAATGGCGGAGGAGATCAGTACAATCAAGGTGGAAACTTCAACGGTGGAAATCACCCCAACCAACCTCCGCATGGCAAAGGTGTTCAGATCAATGAGCAGCAGTTAGGAGCAAGCAGCGCTCAAGTCCCAAACTCTCATCCCATACCACCCTCTCAAGGAAAGACAAATGGCCACGGGCCCACCTGCTACAAATGTGGGACGCCCGGTCATTACGCAAAAGACTGCAAAGCGGTATACAAGGATGCCGCTTACTTTGAGAAGAGGGCCGCTCTCATGAGAAAGAAAGAGAAGGGCGTGGCCTTGTTGGTGGATGAAGAAAATTGGGTTTGTGAGGAGGAGAGCTCGGATGAGGAGGGTCATATGGTCGGTGGACCATGCTTGATGGCAAACTACGAGGCGCCGGATAGTAGCAACACCGAAGTCGTTGATTTCGATATTGAAGCTGGCCTGCAGTACAACAACGACGCCTTCGAGGTATCCTCTATTCCCGATATAACTGATTGTACAACCATGTTAGAATCTATAATTTGTGCACTTGAGAGAGATCTCCAAACGGAAAGAAATCTCGTCACAAAATTTAGAATCGACAGTGCTGTTTATAAAAGCTCCTACGAGGACTTGATGCTAAGTTATAATCGTGAAACTCTCGAGTCTAGCATCAGAGAGACCAATCTCGAGAATAAACTGTTGTCTCTTACTTCTTCTCATGACGAACTGAAAAGTTGTCACGGAGAACTCGAGCTCAAATTTCAGTTACTTTCGGAAGAAAGAACAAGACTTTTCTCAAAAATCAAAGAGCTTGAAGACAACAATCTCAAGAGAGGTCAATCTGAACAGACTCTGCACATTCTCACTGCTCACGCCAATAACAATCCCTTCTATCATGCTAAACCCGGACTAGGACACACAGATAAGCACGTCCTAGATAAAGCACCATCCAATCTGTACACCTATGAGAACATGTCCGCATCCAAGCCTAAACCTGCTTTTGTAGGAGGACTCACCACTGAGGAATTTGTTAGACAGTCTGTGACCTTTAGTGAAGTTATCAACGGAGAAGTCATAACTAGGACCACCAGTCTGTCCGATAACACCTCCAGTAGTCCTCCCACCAGTCCCACTCCCATAGGTCCTATTTTTACTCCAGACAAGGATCCTAGGAATACCGACTCAGATTGGGAAAGTATCAAAGCTAGAACTCCTAAGGTAGCAATGCCTCCCATAGACTATTCCAACCTTAACTCAAGCTATGACACTAGGAAGATGGAATTATCTGAGGATGTCTTAGTTATCCCCCCAAAGGATGTTTCCGCAACTAAGAGTCCCGACCTAGTTAAGCTGGAAAAGGAGATGTTTGAACTTAGATTGAAAGTCATGGACTTAGATGCTTGTCAACATCAGATTCTGAATCTTAGAGTGATTATCTCGGAAAAAGACACCTTGGTTCACACTCTGGAACAAGACTTACTCAAGACCAATGCCGAGAGAATCAGGCTTTCTTCGGAATGTGAAACTGCAACCTCTACATTTACTGATTTCAAAACCAAGGTTGCAGATCTTCAAACACGATACATCCTCAAGGACATTCACTTTGAAATAACAAAAGAAATCTTTCACGATGAGTGTCAATTTCCCTTTTGAGAAAGAAAGTCATGGATTTTGAAAACTTTTACTCTTTGGATTCAGATGATGATACGACTTATCAAGTGCTTAACCATAGTATGGCCAATCCTAAGCCCAAACCAGTCTTGGATCCCAATGTTGAGTATGGTGTAAAGATCTTTTTAGATGACGGGGATGATCCTTCCGGGTTCGTTCCCAAGAAAAAGATAAGTGTTCCTTCCAAACCCGATGAGTCTACTGTGACACTTGCATCCGGTTCTGAGATAAACAAACCTGAGGGTGAAAAATGTGCTGGTACTGACAGAGGGAAGTCAGTTAAGCCTCACGCACCCAAAGGACTCCAGAACAAGAATTCCAAATCTGCCGATGCTTGTGTTCCAGCCAAACCCATCAAAAGTCTTGAGCTCGATTCAAGCACCTTTGAAGTAGGTGAGAAATCTCGGGCCAAACCTAATCAAAAACAACCTTTCAATTCCACAAAACCTAATTTTCAAAAACCATCATCTGGAAAAGGTGGTAAATCCATTTCACACAAACCGTCCTCTAACTCACACATTGCTTCTGATGCAGTTGGGAGGAAAGAAGATGGTGGACAGAATGTGAAGCCACCAAGAAAGGAAACAAGGAAGGAACAACCCCTTTTCTGTTTCCCTAAGTGGCGTGGTCCTTGCTGTGCGGGTCTAGGCCATGCCCCACCTAGTGTAGGATTTGACTCAAACATGTCTGTAACCCGTAATGGGAATTTGAACACTATTTTTGCAACTTTCAGGAATGACATGTGTAATATGTTTGATAATCTTTGCGCTTTGGTGTGGCTAGTTCTTTAAATGCTCATAATTCAAATGCAAGTCCATAAGAGACGAAGGAGGCGAAGAGGAAACTCTAAATCCTCCTCCTCAGTGCAGTCCCCTATGCCTAAGGAGAAATCCAAAAAGGAGACTACACCGAGTGTTTTACTGCTTCTTTTGTTTCTAACCCTAAGGAACCCATTGGGCAATGGGTGCCTAAACAAGCTTAATCCTTTTTGCAAGTCAGTCATATGCGGTACATAGATTCAGGAGCCCATAACACATGACTGGTCATCGGTCCTTCCTTTTTGACTTTGTCAAAATGTTTGAGGGATATGTCAAGATGGCTGATTCAAGACCTAAAAGGATAGTGGGCATGGAAGCATCACCGATGGGAAGTATATAATCAAGCAGGTGAGGTATGTAAAGGGTTTGGCGTTCAACATGTTTAGCTCCAGCCAGTTTTGTGACAATGGCTTCTGGTGCAAACAATTCATGTACGGGCACTGTGAACACTGAAGACAAAAATCCCTTCTAACTGCACGCAGAACTGGGAACCTGTACAGACCGTCTTTAATGCATTCCCCAAACACATCCTCAGTTTGAAGAACTATCAATCCAGATAACAAAATCTGTTTGCTCGCAAAAGCTACAAAGGCGGACAGTTGGATATGGCATCAAAGGCTATGCCATCAGAACTTTAAAGACATGAACAAGTTGGTTTCTAGAGGCTTAGTCAGTGAACTTCCAGAGACACGTCTTTTCAAGGACACACTGTGTTCGGCATGTGAATTAGGGAAAATGAAGCGAAGTTCCCATCCCCCAAAGTTGGAAACTAACTGTCGAAGTCCACTCGACATGATACACATGGATCTATGTGGACCGATGAGGGTTGAAAGCCTAGCAAGAAATAAGTACATGCTAGTCCTTGTCGACGATTCTCTCGGTTCACTTGGCTTGAATTTCTTCGGGCTAAATCTGATGCTGCTGATCGAATCATTGCCTTCATCAAACGGATTCAAGTTTCATTGAATCTTAAGGTGAAGAAGTTAGAAGCGACAACGGAACCGAATTTCGTAATACGAAATTACAATCCTTCCTTAAAAGATGTGGGAATCTCTCACAACTTTTCAGCAGTGCGTACTCCTCAGCAAAATGGGGTAGTAGAAAGGAAGAACCGGACGTTGGTCGAAGCAGCAGATCCATGATGGCTCATTCAGGCGTGCCTAAATCTTTCTGGGCCGAAGCAGTCGCAACGACATGCTACATCGCAAAACCGCACTCTCATCGTCAAGCGAACCGGGAAAACCGCTTATGAGATGATCGAGAAGCGCAAGCCTGACATCAAGCATCTACGTGTATTTGGTTGTAAGTGTTATATTCTGAATGACCGGACGATTTGGGAAAGTTTGATCCCAAGGCTGATGAGTCTATCTTCATCGGATACTCACCTCACTCAAAGGCCTATCGGGTTTACAACAAACGATCCCAAACCATCCTGGAAAGTACCAATGTAGATTTCTCTGAAACCGAAACTCTCTCTGATGCTAGCTCTAGTAATCCTGATGCTATTTTGCCTGACTTGCCTAATGCACCACCGAGCACAGATTTTAGACCTAACTCTTTTGATTCAGATTTTATAGATCCTTCAGACTATGATTTGCCGATCTTAACTGGTCCAATCATTGTACCTGCTGCATCTTGTACCTCCACGACGTTGTGTGTCCGATGCCTTCGTGATGGAAAGCACCTCTGAGGCTACTACTTCCACTCAGACAGCGATACAAGAACCAGTGGTCTCACCACCTCAGATTTCATCAAATGAACAACCTACAGGAACTTCATCGAACCAGTTGTAGCACAGACTTCAACCCCTGTTCATGCTCCTATTCCTGAAGCTGCCCCGTTACCATCTCCAAGCACTTCTCAAAGATCGTATTCTTAAGTGGTTCGGGAGCCTCGACTGGAAGTTGTTCTGAATATTGAGCCACTGGAAGGGCTGCAAGTGGTCCTTCCGGAGGGAACCAGTTAAGAAACTTAGTCGTGCAAGATGAGAACGACACGACAAACAACCAAGAGTTGTACGTCACTCTTCCCCATTCAAGAAAGTGGTCAAGAAGTCATCCTCCATCCCAGATTATCGGGAGTCCATCTCAGAACGTCCAGACTCGATCATCAAAACGATCTAATAACTTGGGTCTTTTCGCCTGTTTCTTAAGCGAATTTGAGCCGTCGGAAATCCACCAAGCTCTGTCAGACCCGACTGGGTAAGGGCCATGCAAGACGAACTGGCGGAGTTTGAAAGGAACAAGGTTTGGCGCCTGGTAAAACGACCATAGGGGAAATCCATTATCGGCTTAAATGGATTTTTCGGAACAAAAAGGATGAAAACAACCTTGTTATTCGCAACAAGGCTCGTTTGGTCGCCAAGGGGTTTCGCCAACAAGAGGGTATCGATTACGATGAGACGTTTGCGCCGGTTGCAAGGATAGAAGCCATACGGATATTTCTCGCGTACGCCGCTCACAAGAATATGATGGTGTACCAGATGGACGTCAAGTGTGCGTTCCTGAATGGTGTCCTTCACGAGGAGGTGTATGTTGAACAACCCGAGGGGTTTGTAGATCCGAGGTTTCCCGACCATGTCTATGTGTTAGACAAGGCACTTTACGGTCTCAAGCAAGCTCCACGAGCATGGTATGAAACTCTTACTATTCATTTGCTCGAAGCTGGCTACAAGAAAGGTACAATCGACCCCACCTTATTCCTTCGTAAATCAGGTGATGATTTAATTATCGTACAGATATACGTGGATGACATCATCTTTGCATCTACAAAGCCTGAGTTGTGCAAAGATTTGAGCACACTATGAAATCACAATTTCAAATGAGTATGATGGGTGAATTGACATTCTTTTTGGGACTTCAAGTCCGTCAATACCCTGAAGGCATTTTCATAAACCAATCAAAATATGTTCACGATTTATTAAAACGTTTTGATGTGGTTGGCTCAAACTCAGCTGCTACACCAATGTCCAGATCATTTCAAATGGATGTTGACTTGTCTGGCAAGCCGGTAGACCTAAAGAAATATCGGGCAATGATTGGTTCTTTGCTATACCTCACGGCCAGTAGACCTGACATTGTATTCTCAACGGGTGTCTGTGCTCGTTGTCAGTGCGACCCGCGTGATTCACACCTTAAGGCTGTGAAAAGAATCCTTAGGTACCTGAAGGGCACGCCAGACTTTGGCCTTTGGTACCCAAAGGGTTCTAGTTTTGAGCTAATTGGATACACAGATTCTGACCCATGCAGGTTGTAAGTTGGACAGAAGAGTACATCCGGAGCCTGCCAGTTCCTCGGGAACAAGTGGTGAGTTGGTCATCACGCAAACAGAACTGTGTGTCACTATCCACGGCGGAAGCTGAGTACATTGCTGCCGCTTGTTGTTGTTCACAAGTTCTATGGATGAAAACCCAACTAGCGGACTTCGAATACACCATGAATCAGATTCCCATCTACCGCGACTCTCAAAGTGCAATTCAGATCACCGCAATCCAGTTCAACACTCTAAAACGAAGCACATCGACATTCGATACCACTTCATCAAGGATCATGTCGAGAAAGGTAATATTGAACTGTATTTTGTGGAAAGTGATCTTCAGCTTGCTGATTGGTTCACTAAGGCCTTTGATGAGAAACGCCATCTCTTCCTTCTAAGTAAGTTAGGAATGCTAGACCTACCACCTGAGGTCTAGGGGGAGTCGGGGATCTATTAGGATGCATGTGTGTAGGGGGAGCCTCGAACGTGTAGCATCTTTGAGGGGGAGTGTCTATACAATCATATGTTTGTCTATGCTAACGTTCTCGGATCCACACTACAATGGATACCATTCTAGATTTTATTTTGTAGGAGTGAAACCTCACAACGACTTCTGATTACATCATATTACGACTCGCGCAAAACCAGATACCGGGGTTACACAGTTAATACCCGAAGAAAATCATCCAGGTTAGTCGTTTCGTTACCGTCAAGGGGCTGAACTTGAACAATTTTTATGAACTTGCAAGTTCAGGGGGTGGATGTGACAAGTTTCTGAACTTTCAAGTTCGGGGACCAAGTCTGCCATTTTTCTGAAACTTAAGTTCAGGGGATGTTTTGCAAATATCTAAAATTCAAGTTCAGGGACTCGTTTTGCATTTCGTGAAACTTGTAGTCCAGGGGGTGTTTGTGTCATTTTCCGAGTTGAGAGTGAAAAGGGGTAACTTATCCTTAAACTGATAAGTTGACCATCTGATATATAAAAAGGATTTTGTCCTTTTCTTTTTCTTTACACTTACAAATCAGATTTTCAAAATTTTCAAACTCTCTCTTTCTCTTTTCATCGAACCGCCGACCACCCCCCGTCTTTCCGGCAATTCCGACCGTCCATTTTTCGATCCGACTACTTCCAGACGATCACGGTAACATTTCCTGAACACTTTGGTATCAACATTAACATGTTTAGTTATCGTTTTCGCGTCCGAATTGAAGCCTAAAGCTTCTTGAACAAACCCGAAACCCAAACTCTTTGGAATGGGTTTTTCGGGACGTTCGATCGGTCGTTTTATGTTTGTAAACTAGTTTAGAACTTAAATGTAGCATATTTGTCTAGTTTGCCTTGTCAAAATCTGTTTTTGGATCGATTTGGGGTTTCGGAACCGAACAGTCGCGAAAACCCGAATCGGGATATTCATAAGACCCGATTCGGGTAGTTTGAATGTTCTTGGTGAAACCCGAATCGGGTCCTTTGAGTTCATAAGTCCCGATCGGGAAACTGAGTAACCCGATTCGGGTACTCGTGTTTCCCGCATCGAGCCATTGTGGAACCCTTCTCTTTTTCACCCGATCCGGGAAACATGGATAACCCGATTCGGGTATCCGAGTTTCCCGCATCCTTTCTAGGGTGGACTTTTTGAACTCATTTCAGATCTTAAGTGTTTTATCACTTTACCGATTCGGGTGCCTTAAACCCGAATCGGGTTTCTAGAGGAAATCCAAAAATTGTGTCTAAGTGTTGTATTATCTTTACCGATTCGGGTCTTTCAATTCCCGAATCGGGTTTCTTGAGGAAATGCATTTTTGAAGTGATCTCAACTCCCGACTCGGAAACTGAGTAACCCGATTCGGGTACTCGTGTTTCTCGACTCGCGTTGAAACGAGGTCATGCCAAAAATTTTTACAAGTGTTGAGTTCTTGTTGATTTGGGTAACAATTTCACCTGATTTCGGATTTGTGACATCCCGAATTCGGGATTTGCCAAAAACCCGAATCGGGTTTTGATGTTTCCCTTGTTAAACTTTTTCTCAACTCTTAGTTGTCATTTGTGGGTTCTAACATGTTGAATTGTTTTTCGATGAACAGAAATGGCTCACCGCAGAACAACCCACCATCACCGATCGTCCCTGCTGCTGATCGAGCTTGATCTCCACGGAGGACCTCAAACCCATCACTCAAACAAGAGTATGTGGACCTGAACAACTTCCCCGTTCAGGAGGAGGTGATATTGGAGATTTGAAGGTGCACCCGCTCGCCTACTCCTTGCAGGCTACTGCTACGGTTCCCATGATCTACCTGCAACAATTCTGGAACACATCCAGAATTGTCTATCGCGACGGAGTCCGAACGCTCGTAGGACGCGTCGACCAGACTGAGCTGACCGTCACCGTGGAGGACCTTAGACGCATTCTGCATCTTCCTGCTGACTCTGCTGAGGCTCCGTTTGAGCCTATCATTGGTGGCCCGATACTTTTTAGCGAAATCCTCGCTATCGGTGTCATGAACAACCCGGGACAGCGGCTCAACGGGATATCTCATGTCTCCAACAACATGCTGCCACCACTGTGGGCGACCCTGTTCAGCATCATGAACCGGTGCCTGTCTGCCAAAACCAAAGGCATTGACAAGGCCTCTACCCAACTATGGCACGTGATTCACTCTGTGATCTACGGACGTAGGATCGACATCGCAGCCCAGCTCTGGATTGACATCACACGGGATGTTGTCCCCAACGACCAACGAAGCAAGCACTCGTCCATTCCGTGGATGCGGTTCTTCGCTCTGATGATCCGCGAGAACATGGACCAACATCCTAAAGTTGGTCGCCGATCTTCAAGAGCAAGCAGCTGTCAAGGACCAAGCACCGGGAGCTCAAGCCAGGACAGGAGGAGATGCCTATTCCTCGACACGTGCTGGCTACCGCGGATCAGGATGCTACTTGTGTAGGGCTATATAGGGTGTCCATAGGATTAGCAGACACATCTACGGACTCCTCAGAGCCGAGGAGCCCTGCCCAGAATGTGCAAGCCGTCCAACCGTCGGCTCGGGCCTTAGGTGCCGAGCCCCGGGGTTCCACTGGGGGAGCCTTCGGTTCTAGGGTGTTGAGAGTGGACGTGAGGGGTGATGCGGGTAGATTAGTTAGTACATCCGCGGTTCCGCACGTGTCACCAGTCGGTCCAAGCGCGCTTTACCATCAGGTTCGCGAGACACGTCGTCGCCGCACTCAACGCCAACTAGTCGACGAGGATGAGATCCCGGCTGAGTACTACGTCCGTGCGAGGACCAAGCAGTACACGGGCACTCAGTGCTTCTCGCCGCCGTCACCATTCCACGACGATGCACGGGAGCCGTCACCAGCTCAATCACCTGAGAGGCATGGTGAAGACGTAGAAGCTTCTTCACAAGAACAAGCACACGTTCCTTCACCACCTCAGACTGACGCTGCTCCCGGCCCTCAAGGTGATCCTCACGGAGAACCTTCCGGTGATGATTCAGGAAACGGCGAAGGAAACGACGCGCCCTCCTCCGAGCACACTCCGTCCGACCGATAAGTCGTTGACGTTGAGGCCACCGAGTCCGAACAAGTGGACTTCGATGATGATACTTCCGAGGAGGTTGACAACCTCAAGAGCGGCAAAGCCCAAAGAGACGAGGATGAGGTCACGTCGTCATTCAACGGAGACGACTCGATGGACATCCTCAAACCTGATGAGGTTGATTCAGATGGCCGAACCGACGGTCATGGCAGTGATGAAGAAGAAGTGGAGTCGGCTATGGAGCGACAAGGTGGTGAAGACCTTGAGGGTGCAAGTGAGGGTCTAGGAAAAGAGACCGGCGAAGAAGAGGTCCACTTAGATGAAGAGTGGCTTAGGATAGAAGAACAGGGAGGAGATGAAGAACCCCTTAGGTTAGACACCTTAGGTCTCCCTTCTACCCCGAGTCATTCCCCCACAGAGGCAACCCACACTCAGACCGGTCAGTTAATGACGTCAGGTCAAGACGCTGGCAACCAACCAGCGCACTTGCACGCCCAAGCCACCCACTCGGCCATCTCTCAACAGATGGTCGTTTCATCTTCTCACGGGGATTTTGCACAACTTCCATTGACCACTCACTCGGAGTCGGTCAATGTTGATATAAGAGAGGATCTGCCCCACCTCTCAACTTCTTTCAGTGCACCAAGTGTCTTAGATCCACCTTCCCAGACGTATCACGTCATTCATTTGGATAGGACACTTTTTGGAGCATCATCTGCCCGCCCGAGTGGCCCGGCCAGAACGGACGTAGTTCAAGTGTCACAGGACGCTGTTCGAGAATCGTCCGGAAGCCCTGCCATAGTCAACCCACAAACAGCTATGAGCGCAGGCCGTGAGAGTACCTTCGCGGGACTCTCCACGTCAACTGGGACACAAGCTGTTCTGGGTGCATCACTTATGGGACCGGGTCTGACGGATTTGGACGACATCCTAAAAGTCGTCCAAAACAGGTTTATGGAGCTTGATCGTGCCGAAGCCAATCGGAACGCCAGACTGGAAGCGTTCGAGAAAGCCTTGACCGAACAGCGTGTCGAGATTGCGGCACTGAAGCAACGAGAGGAAGAAAGGGAGGCTGAATTACACGAGCATCGACGCCAACTCAAGGGCAAGTCGACGGAACCACAAGCAGATCAGTCAGTCATCCCCGCTCGTCGCACTACCGAGCCGCTTTTCCGCCTGCAACCTCCAAGCCAGACTACCCATGGCGTGCTTCCCGGCTATGTACTAGAAGCCGAATTCAACATGGCAGTCTCCTCGCTCACCACTCAGAACGATCAGCTCACGGCTAAACTCAAGCGAGCGGAGGAGCTGATTGCCGTCCGGGATGCACAGTTGGCGGAACGGGAAGCACAGTTGGAAGCCGCCAACAGCCGTATTCGCGAACTCGAGGCTGCGTGCCGGCCTCAGGCTCAGTCCTCAAAACGAGGGCATGATGACACTGGGCGCAGGTCCTCATGAGGGGGAGGTGCAAGGATCCAAAAGACTTCGCATCGACTTCGCCTCAGCCTCGGGTTCCGTGCCCGCTACATCAGCTTCAGCGCCACAAACTGCTCCGTCAGGGCACCAGCACTTTATGGAGTATCCCGACGAAGAGCCCTTAGACGTCGAGCAATTTGCATACCAGTCGATACCGTTGGATGAGGTAATCCAATTTCCTCAGTCCGAGCCTACAGTCGAGGTCGATATGGTGGTCCCCGAGTCGGCGCCGACGGATCCAAATGAGCTTCACATCTCGGAAGAGGTTAGAAGACTCCTCGCCCGACTTGCGCAAAGCCTCAGAATCTACAAGAAAGGGGACACCATCGTCAGCGCATCCGACTACAACACATTCCTCCCAACGGTACAGTTCCCGGAAACGGAAGCGCCTCCCACCATCACGACAACAGTTCCAGATACTCAGAATCCCGTCGTCATCCAGCTCAACTGGAACCACACCGTCATCTTCCGACCTTTCTTGGAGGAGTCCTTCTCAAGGATCTTCCAACAAGAAAAAGTCCATCAGTGGTCGAGAAAGGTGTTCTTCGGGGTCTCGCACTACAAGAAGAAGCGCCGCCAGACAGCCTACGCCCACCAACGCATCTGCAATTGGTATACACATGGGAAGACTCGACTCAGGCGCCGGTTTGTGAAGGTAACTGATGTTAGACCTTACAGGCACGGCAGCAGCATGTTCTTAGAGTTCTCTGTCACCATGTACGGGAGTGGAAACGTCAGGTTGAACGGCGAGCTCCTAAAGTGGACCTTCACAGAAGCAGATTTGGACCGGATCCATCTTGAAGACATCCTCACGTTGATCAAGTATCTTCAACGTCCGATCCTCTGCCCCGACTACTACAACAACGGCCTCGAAGTGCTCAAAAGGTACGTCCGTCACACAATAGCTTTATCACATGTGACCGACTACCAGATGGCCATTGAGAGTCAGCAGCCGAAAGTGAACCTACTGCGCCCGAATCTGCAAGTCCCATTGATCGACTCATATCAGCTCTACGTGCCGACGAGCATCCCAGAACATGGTATTGTCTACTGCACGCTAAAGAAGAGGGAAGGAAAGTTCATGCGATTCAGCGAACTCTCCCATTTCTGCGACGGTACCATTCTGTATGTCATTCAAGGTATAGAGAGCAGACTGAAGACGGACCAGATTCCGAAGACGAGGCACTTGGATAACAAGTCAAGGTTCTTTGAGGCGTTGAATCTGCTGGAGGGAAAGCTGAAGGAGAGACTCATGTACCGACGAGTTTAGGCTGCTTTGAAGATGTGCACAAGGATCATTGGAGAATGGGACGAGTACAGACAACTGTCCAAGTGGGAGCCCGCGCTGAAGTATCTGCCACCCTTCTGACTTCTTCCCAAAGGGGGAGATTGTTAGACCCTACTTTTGGTTGTTAAGAAGTCAGAGGGCTTATCTTGTAATTTCCCTTTTCCTAGAATAGCTTTAGTTTTGTTAGTGCCCCTTCTGTAAAGAGTCATAGACTCTAAGGGCTTTTGTGTAACTTTGTAAACCCTTGTGCTATAAAAGGAAAGCATATGTCTAGGGTTTTGGTGTTGAATTTGGTAGCCACATTTATGCTATTTTGTAATCCCAAGAGAATCACCAACATTCTCTTGTCTTGTCAAGTTATTCTACCTTTTCATCCATACTAGTCATTTCTTCAATCATTATCATTTACTAGTATTGTCTCCATCTTTATGTTCTCCTTTATTTTGGTTTCACATATTCCACTTGTATGTTTTGTTACTCCTTTAATCATCCCCAATCATATACACTACTTCTTTTATTTATTATATCCTATTTAACTCAATGAATTTATGTTGAGAAATTAATCACCGTCGAAGTAAGTAAAGTTATTCAAAAAGGTATTGCTATTCTATTTTCACAATTTTTTTGTTCTCAACAAATTTTGTTGACTGTATTAGCTGTATGCCTGTATCCATAGTATTGTTTGCAAAAAGAGTATGACAGGATCCATCTCTTTTAAATTTCTTAAAATCATGAGGTTGCTTCTATTATTTATAATGCAATACTTAGATCATCATGTGATTACCATGGCCCAAATGATTATGTTTGATTTCAACTTAGTTAATTTTGATTGTGTAATATTATTATTAGCTATTTGGATAACTAATTAGAGTTAGATCATTTAAATTTATTAATATATAATTGTGAGATATGATAATTCGGTTGGTATTTAAATAAGTATATTTATTTAATTAGTTTTGCTGTTATTTGATTGTTATGGGTCAATTAGAGATGTATCTTTTAATTGCTTTTGATAATGATTATCTCATACAAATATCTTATCCAAATATTTACCTTAAACATGAGTTCTTACTCATTTTTTTTCAACTTCATAATTATTGATTTTGGAAGTTACACTTCCAACCCCCCACATATTTTGGTCTTTTACTAAAGACTCCAAAATTTTTTGACTTTATGTTATAACGAATATTTATTTGTCTCACGACAAAATGTGTTAAAATACAATTAAGGTGTTTAAGTATTAAAATTGGCTTCATATGCCAAACACATATCTTTTGGCCCCTTGCCAAAAGCCTACAAGAATGCCACCATGGTATTAATTCAATCTCACATTTTGGTCTCATGTCAAAATCCAAAACTATTAATGTTATTAATGTATTTCATAATCAAAGTGATTACAAGATATCTAATGGATTTTGTCAAACGGGTGTAAATAGTCTAAGGTTTGTAGGGACTCAAGCAATCCACGTGATTCCCCTTCTTACCTGGAAGTCCAAAAGTGTTTTTGCGATTTACTTATGAATAATGAAATAGCAGTATAACATTTTTTTTCAACAAAAGAAACGTTTGAAAATATCAATTCTTAAATCTTATACTACCATGATAACGGGATTTCATGACCATCATAGATTTTGTCTTCATAAATTACACCTTATCTATTGTCTATGTATATGGTTGAACCAACTAATGTTGAATTTGATATCTTAGATTCAATGTGCTAAACTCAAAAGAACTTGAGCACAAATAATAAATATCCATTTAAAAGACTCTTTGTTAGAAAGGTACAAGAATATACCTAAAATCCACCAACTTCATATTGACTCTAAACCAACATCATGAAAAGGTACAAGAAAATGCCTTCAGATTTTTGAGATGACACATCAATCACAATCTTCATATACCATTTTGTTTTCTTAATTCTCATGATTAACGTACAAATCAGAGAATACATTAGACTAAAGGAAAAGTCTATACTGCAAAGAAACTAGTGCGTTGTACTTTTTCCTTCGTCATATTTTTATTTTTCCCACTGGGTTTTTATTTTAGCGTAAGGTTTTAACGAGGCAACAATCGTGCACTACCATTCCCTTGACTCGACACAAGGGGGAGTGTTGTAGGATAAATGTGTCATCGTCTAAAGGATTTGACGATAGATATTAGATAGAGATAGAGTTAGATTAGAACTAGAATATCTCTTAGTTATCTTCATGTAATTCATCCCTATATAAAAGGTTTATGATTAATGAGAATGACAGATTCACTTTCTCTATTTTATTGTTGTTCTGTTTACTTTTTCCTTTAACAAAAAACAATATTTTATAGATACAAACACTATTTTAATAAATAATCAATAATTTATCTCTAAAATAAGAAATCTATTAGACATCGATGTGATTTTTATTAAAGATTTTGACTTTTAAATTTTTATTTTAGAGAAATTTTAAAGAATTTATTAGAGATGCTCTTAAATTCCCTTTAAATCAAGTCATATCACGTCATTATATAACAATGATGACATGAGAAACACTATTTAACTCCATATTTAGCCATAAAGATTACTATATATGTATAGGGTGAAAGATCTTGTAATAAGCAGAATTTATCGTGAGAGGTGAATCTTTATATTACTTTTGATCTCATGCCCTAGTGAATCTTTAGATCACTTTTAATCTCACCTTCTCCCATGAATTGTACTTTAGAATGGAATCGATCTGATGCATGTCACTCTAATGTGCATCCACTTCTCATCCAACGGTTGATAACCAGTTCTAGTCAAACCCCAACCTTATATGATATAGTCTAAACAGTACTCCTTCAACTCAAGCTCAAAGTAAGACACTTGGGGAATAAAATTTATGATTAAGCTGTTTTTCAGTTGGTCTTCAATCCTATATGCATTGTATGTATGAATAAAGTTGCCTTTATGGATTTAACTATTTAACTAAATTGTTGTTGGATTGTTTATGCTAAGGCTATGTTTGGCAAGCGTAGCTTATAAGCTAGCTGGTAGCTGATAAGCTAGCGGATAGCTGATAAGCTAGCTGTTGATTGATAAGCTTGCTAGTAGCTGATAAGCTAGCTGTTGAACAAATTATGTTTGGCAAAAACTAGCTTATGAGTATGTAAAATGACCAAAAAGGGCACATTTGAATTTAATAATTAATATTAATAAGGGTATAATTGGAAAAAGCTACAATAAGCTTCTCATAAGCTACCCAAAGTAGCGTTTCAAAAAGCTAGCTTATAAGCTAGCTGATAAGCTAGCTTCCTGGTACATGTTTGGATGGACTAGCTTATAAGCTAGCTGATATAAGCTAGCTTATGCTTGCCAAACCAAGCCTAAATAAACATTGTTAACGACAGAAATTAATATTTTACCTTTTGGTTTACATTTCTATATCTAACCTTAAAACAAATTTTACCAACAAAATGTAGATGAAACAAGGATATGAAGCAAAATCAAATGAAACCATCAAGCTTTTTACATTAACTTATTTTACAGGCAAATCAAATGAAACCATCAAGCTTTTTACATTAACTTATTTTACAGGCAAATCAAATGAAACAAGAATTACTTATTTACAACCCCAAATCTATGAAACCCATAATTTAAAAAGTAACCCAGATCAACTCAGGTAGAACCATATTGGGCACAAGTACAAGAACAACAACTACTTTTAAAAAACCCCAAATCTATGAAACCCTAAATATAAAAAAAACTTAAACCAACAGGGTTGCAGCCATATTGAGTACAGAACAACTTGTTTACAAACCCAAATCTATGAAACCCAAAAATGAAGGAGAACACCAAACCGAAAGGGGTTACTGAATAAGCCATACAGCTTATTCAATCAACCAATAAGACTTTCCTCATTAAGCTTTCTTATGCTTTCCTCCAATTCTGTCAAACCCATGTCTACTTTACTTGCTTGCAGAAGCCATTTCTCTCCTTTATTTAATATAATACATCCCTTTTTTTATGAAAAATGAAATGGTAAAGTTTTCATCTTTTAAACTAACTTATTTACGCTTCATACGACTAGTAGTTTCCTCAAACTCAATTTCACCACAATGTAACAGAACCCTCCAAGATGCTGCATATTTTAAGATATGCTATACCCACTTACAAATATGAGCTAGTCTGCTATACATATCCTTATTCTCTAGATTCAAAATCATGCAATGCTCGTACACCAGACTGTATGGTTATGAAAGAGTCGAGTTGTATACTACAATAGTTCTTGATGCTTTTAGTAATTAACACCAAGGATATAGTAAGGCTACTCATCATAATCATGATATTTGTGATCATAAGACTCATGATTGTATTGTTCAACTCATGTGCATTTGGAAGATGTTTTGTATAATGTGAGAAATGGCTTTTCTGTGATGTGGAAAATCAATAATGCTACAACGTATCAGTGGGAAATATTAAAGTGAAACAAAATTCCTTTTTATCGAAGGAAATGTACCAGTTTATTTACAGACAAGTCAGGCAGGAATAGGATACTTACTCATAACTCGGTCTTGGTGGTGGTAGAGGAGTATTGTGAAGCAACGTCTTTTAATATTTGAATCACACCCTTTAAATCACTGCTACCCAGTTCAAGGCAGTCCCTTAGCAACCCACCATCCACAATTTCTGTCCGTACCATCTCAACTGCGTCCTTCAACGGACCCTGCATTTCCAAAGGCAAGAGAGTGTCTTGTTCAGATTTCATTTCAATTTGAAATTTTGAATTAATCTATATTTGGTCACCAAATGCTATTTGGAATCAATATGCATATGCATACACATATACAGACATATACAACACGTTTCAAATACAACCTATCCTATTTGTACAACCAATGCAGCTCTGATCACCAAGATGCTTAGCTTTGAGAGGTTCGGAAGAGAAGTCTTTGCACTTGGTATTGGTGGGTTACCACTTACTAAAATTAAGTTAGTTGAAAATATAGGTTGGTTTGGTATAGGGTCAGAAATATACTGGATGGGTGAGGGAGGTAGGCAGGTGAAGAATTGTGAAAGATTTTAGGGTTTTAATTTGACATGGATAGTTTAGTAATTTAGCAACTTAGCCCCTATCTTCCTGGTTGTTGTTCCACCTATTTTGATGGGACAAAAAGAACGAATTTTTACCTCAAACAGTCATGTCCCAGTCTAATGTCACACCTAAAATAAGGTTAGACTGGAATTTAGGTCTACTTTGAAATTTATGAGATTTCTAATTGGAGAGAAACTTTGTGATCCTTATTTCTGTATCTAAATATTAGCATTTAGTTTCTTCTAAACAAAATTGGGCAAATAAGGTAATAAGGTATCCGGTATTAGTGATTTGATTCCATATGATATTTGACTACAAATACTGATTCACTTTTGGGGACAAGATTCATCAGCTTTGAGTCTATATGTAAAAATTGAAAAGCAAGAACATAATATCATAGCTAAATTAACCATGCATCAAAACGAGCAAATACAGGTGGTCTTTTTAACAAATCGATGATGATGGAAAACCTAGTTTGTGAACATGATAGATCATGACCATTTAACAATTTGGTGAAGAAATTAAATATTCCCCCACTATATATGCCAGAGAGAGGAGTAATTATATACACACAAATGCATGTATGTATTTGGCAGGCGCTTACCCAGTAAGAATTTGGTAAGCGGCACTCTTAGGGGTTGTTTGTTTTTTTAAGAAATACCTCTTAAAACCTCTTAAGTATTAACAGATTTTCAGGCTTAAAACTGTTTGTTTTATTTTAAGAAAAGGTCTGAAAACCTCTTACCTTCCTTTAAATATTTTAAGAGGTACACCATCCACCTCTTATTTTTTAGATGTGAAATCAAATTCTGACTTCAGACCTCTTAAAAAACAAACGACATCTTAGTCATTCAAAACAGAAGTCCACCGTGTGAAAGTACCAATAGGAACTTATGAAGCCAAAATAAGATAATCTATAACCCATTAACATTTGGAGTTCAAATAATCCATTTACGCACTTGAATACTCCCTACATTCTACAAAAGATTCATCATCATAAATAGCCTAGACTAGAGATTTCCTAATCTCGTACTTCAGTTTTTGCATCAATACATATACATTTTGATTCATAGCTTTAATTGGCAAACAAGTGCCAGGCATTGGGGCTCCTCTCCATAGCTTGTTGGTTTGAGTCTTCTAAGAGCCATTAAGGATTTTTACAAACTGTTATCTTATGAGCCCCCATGGGATTAGTCGGGGTGATTGCAAACTGGCTCAAACAGTCACAATTGCCGGAAAAGAACTATGGACAGTGAAGTACACATTCTTAAATGTGTCAAAACTACATGGGGTTCGCCTCTTTAAGGCCCCGTGTCATTTATTTCTCAAAATCCAATGGGTTTTGCCTCTTTCGTCTTTCAATCTCACCCTTTAAAAAACTTGTTGGAGGTTGATCCTTTACCCAACCCAACTAGCTATTTGTAATCCTCTTCTTTAATATAACAAAAGAAAATAGGAACATCACTCTGCATTAGAGACTCGTTATCAATCCTAATGCCACTTCAAGTTCAAAAGCATGGTCAACAAGAAACATCAGCACACTTAAGAGGCTGTATTTTTTCAAAAAATACCTCTTAAAACCTCTTAAGGCTGAAAATTAAGAGGTTTCCAGACTTAAGACTGTTTGTTTTATTTTTAAGAAGAGGTCTGGAAACCTCTTGCCATCCTATGAAATTTTAAGAGGTGCACCATCCACCTCTTATTTTTTTAGACGTGAAATTAGACTTCAGATTTCTTAAAAAACAAACGGCACCTAAGCGCATGATCACAGAAAACCATTTGAACTTCCCATATGCGCTTGTCGAAAAGCAAACCAAACAAACCTAATATATCTCACAAGTGGGTATGTATGCAGATTGCAGACCGATGGCAAGGTTTTGAGCAATTGTGGCATAAATGAGTCATAGGAAGTGCCATATTGGCTCAAACTGAATCGTTTTGTCCCCAGAAGCTATATAATTGGTTAGTGAACTTCACCCCCTTTATACATATTCTTTTCTACAACTTCATGTAAAAAATCCTTAGGGCCCGTTTGGTTTGTAAGAATGGAATGAAATGGATTGGATTTCATGTAGGGGTTTGTATTTGAAGGGATTTGGATACAAAAGGACTTGGAATCCTGTTGAGTGTTTGGTTCGTAGGATTTTGAATGGTTTTTTATAAATAAGGGAACACAAATCCATTCCAAATCCTGTAAACCAAAATTCCAAATCCTCCCAAATCCAAATTCCTAAGGGCGCGTTTGGTATGCAGGATTCCTTGGGAATCTGAAGGAATTGGAATCCAATTCCCAAGGATTCCTGCGTTTGGTAAGATTTAGAGAAGGGAATTGGAATTGGGGGAAGGAATTAAAATCCCTCATATGAAGGAATTTGAAATCCTTGGTTACATGGAAGGATTTTAAAATCCCTTGACATGGGAATTGCTAAATTACCAGATTACCCTTCAATTAGATGCCCTAACTTACTACTTCGCTTCAACCCACCGCCGACCGCCGCCACCGCTTCGACCCACCGCCGACCGCCGCCACCGCTTCGACCCACCGCCGCCGCCACCGCTTCGACCCACCGCCGACCGCCGCCACCGCTTCGACCCACCGCCGACCGCCGCAACCGCTACCACCCACCGCCGACCGCCGCCACCCCTACGACCCACCGCCGACCGCCGCAACCGCAACCACCCACCGCCGACCGCCGACCGCCGCCACCGCTACGACCCACCGCCGACCTCCGCAACCGCTACGACCCACCACCGACCGTCCGCAACCACTTCGACCCACCGCCGACCGTCGCCCACGCCGACCGTCGCCCCGCCACCGCTTCGACCCACACCCCCGACCGCCGCCACCGCTTCGACCCACCGCCGACCGCCGCCACCGCTTCGACCCACCGCCGACCGCCGCCACCGCTTCGACCCACCGCCGACCGCCACCACCGCTTCGACCCACCGCCGACCGCCGCCGACCGCTTCGACCCACCTCCGACCGCCGCCACCGCTTCGACCCACCGCCGGCCGCCACCGCTTCGACCCACCTCCGGCCGCCGCCACCGCTTCGATCCACTACTGACCGCCGGCACCGCTTTGACCCACATCCGACCGCCGCCGACCGCTTCGACCTACGGCCGGCTGCCGCCACCGCTTCGACCCACCGCCGACCGCCGCCACCGCTTTGATAGAAGAACAAAAGGAGGGTAATCCTGTCATTTTGCATATCTGAATTCCAATTCCATCGGACATTTCTACCAACCAAACAGATTATGGAATTGGATTCCAATTCCATTTCATGCCAACCAAACAGGATATGGAATTGGATTCCAATTCCTTCAGGATTCTAAATTCCTCAGGATTCCAATTCCTTCAAAAACATTCCAGCATACCAAACGCAGCCTAAAAATACAAATCCCCACATGAAATCCAATCAGACAACAAGTGAAGTTGCTCTTTCATCATTATTTTCTTTGGAAGGGTGTCTGGGCCAAAGCCCGACTAATCCCCGGCATGCGCACGGGAAGGCTCGAACTTGGTGAGGGCGCTATGAACCCCCGAGCGATAACCAATCCGTCACAATGGAAGACATTGATCTTTGATCATTTCATTCATGGTAACCAAATTATTAATGTGAGATAAAACAATAGTACATATATTGAATTTAATAACGATCTTCATATGATTTAATGAAAGAAACAATTAAAAAACTTTATGTCAAAGATGTTACCGATTGAGTAAACACTTTTAGCAATCGATTCAACAGCGACTTTGACACCTTAACCACATTCCCATAATTCCTTCGCACCCACGCCAACCGCTCCACCTCCGATTCCAACCGAGTCAACTCATTCAAACCCTTCATCAACTCGTTCAACTCGGTCACAGCACCCAACATCTCAAACGGCGACCCCATTCCGAAATCTCGCCAAGCGTAGTTCTTCAAGTAGTCCCAACCAACAGACCACATGGTCCCATAGAAGCTGAACCCATGGCTGTGGCTATCGATCTTCTGAGCAATGGATTTGGCCCTGATGGAGCCGGAAACGTCGCCACGGGCGGCGCGTAGGTTGGCGACGCGGCTGAGGAGAGAGTGGGAGAGGGAGAAGAGGGAGTGGAAGGAGGTTGTGGGGAGAGAGTGGGCCATTGGTGGTGGTGTGGTGAGGAGGATGAAGGTGAGGAGGTGGAGCAGAGGTGAGGGTTTTAGGGTTCCGATGGCCATGGGGTTTAGCTTGAAGCCCAAAGCATAATAACCAACACAATAGAGGTTCAGGTTTTTAGGCACTCTGGAGGCAGGCACCCGGGTAGTGCCGAGTAAGGCCGGCCAACCCGTCGGGTTTCATTGGCAACATAGTCGTAGATTTGTTAGAGTGGTTTGAACAAGAATCCAGGTTTTATAATAGTTTTGTTTTCTGTTATATAATAATCTAAATACATTAAAAAGAAGGCTTAATTACATGAGTGGGCATCCAACTTGTCACGTTTTTTTCATTGTATATACCCAACTTTTAAACCTACCATTGTATGTACTGAACTTTTTAATTTTCTCATTGTATGTATCAGGTTACCTGCTGAGCAGGTAACCGGTCACAATGCCACATAGGCTGCCACATAGATGCCACATAGATGCCAACTGATTGAGTAAATTACAAATTTAGTCCCTCTAGTTTACTAATTGGTCCCAAGGACCTGTTTTGCCTCTTTTGAAAAACCAAACTCACCACCACCACCACCACAACTACCACCCATCAGCACCACCACCACCACAACCACCACCACCACCAAATCGACCACCCCAAATCAAAATCGACAACCCCAAATCGAAATCGACCACCACCACAACCTCTTTCGAAATCGACCACCCTAAATCGACCACCACCACAGCCTCTTTCGATGGTTGATTTCGAGACGTCGTCGAGACGTGTTGGACTGTTGGTGTCCAAAAAACCAACAGGGGGTTGATGTCGCCGGATCTGGAGAGAGAGGGGGTGTCGGAGGTGGTGGTTACGGGGGTGGTGTGGCCGGATTTCACTTTATTTTGGGATTAGGGTGGTGGTGGTTGCGATTTTGAACAGAGTGGGAGAGATAGATACAGAGAGAGGAGGACTGACCTTCGTCGCAGAAGAGAAGTGGTTACGTCGCCGGAGAGAGGTGGTTACGGGTGGTGTGGCCGGAGACGTCGCCGGAGACGTTGCCGGATCAGTTGCAGAAGAAAGAGGGGGGGGGTTGTATAATGGTAATTACAGTTTTAACCCTTGTTCTTTCATTTTCTTTTTAAAAAAACCTTAGGGACCAAATTTGTAGTTTACTCATTTTGTAAAAGAAAAAAAAATCCGCGTCAGATATACCTGTACACATCAGCATTTTTGTATGTAACAAGTAAATCGATACATAAAATGAGCAAATTAAAAAGTTCAGTACATACAATGGTAGGTTTAAAAGTTGGGTACATACAATGAAAAAACGTGACAAGTTGGATACACACTCATGTAATCAACCCTAAAAAGAAATTATAAATAATAAAAGAGAATCTACGTTATAGAGTTTTATGAAGGTTCTTAGTTGGTTAAGATGGCAATGATGTAACAGGAAAAAAAATGGTAAGTGGAGTTCTTGGAGGTTCCACCATTGTGGATGCTCTAAATTGATTCTTCCACGTATGATAATATCGTTGAAACAATGTACAAGTTAGTGAACCATTTATCTTTTTAGAAGAATCAATTTATTAAGCGGAAGAATCACCTACCGTTAAAGAAACCCCTCCAAGCCATCTTTTGAAAATTAAGGTGGGCAAAAAGCTGAAAACATGGCCCAGCCGGTCCTTAATCGATCACAACAATAATTGGTCAACAAATAGTGAACGGTAACACGGTTCAATTCTAAAAACTTTTTACCATGTTAAGTTATCTTTCATTGATCGTTTGTAACCGGTTTCGAGTCAAGCCTTTAACCGATTCTTTGACTTATCTTATTTTTTAATTTTATTTTTAAAAAAAATTAACATAAAGTTATTATTGCTAAATACTATAAATACTAAAATAATATAATCGAGATACTTGCAATGAATTCATAAATTCGGCCATCATCTCTTTTCAGCTTTGGCGATTACCACTACTAGAAGAAGCACAAGTAGAAGTGGAAAATATGATTGGGTTTGTTGCTCTCCCCTAAGTTGGACTTCGTAGATATTAAATAATTCGGAAAACTGAAGGTTAAAAAGCATATCATTTCGGATGAAAAACGGTTATTCGAAGGCTTGTCTAAACGAAGAGCTAAACATATTCGTTTTATCAAAGATTCAACACCGGTCACATTTAAAAATGGGTTTAACACTGTAGAAAAAAGAAAAGAAGAATGGATGATTCGAAAATATTTTAACAAATTTTTTCTCATTGGACCAATCAAAGGTCCCACATGGCATTATATATATATAGAGAGAGAGTGTGTGAGATTTACATAACAGGCCCTTAGAGTTTGATGTTTTTAATAAAAACAAAAAAAATTTAAGAAAAACGAGTAAAAACCATAGTACCCCTCATTAAATTGGCATTAACAGAAAAAGTTAACGGACATTAGTTAAAGGACCAACACCAAGCGAAAATGCATAATGGAGGGATAAATTTCGAGTTTCCTTAGTTTAGGGACGAAAAATGTTAAAATTTATGTAGTTCAAGAACCAATATTGAAACACCTTATGGGGATTTCAGAAGAGTTCCGGAACTAGGGTTCTACTGAAACACCTATCCGGATGAAAAAGCTATTATTAGGGATTTTGTAAGGCATGCAGCTCGTGTTAACCCATGGATTCCTGCTATCTTGCTAAGGCTATACTACCATGACTGCTTCAGGGAGGTTGTTTCACTTCAATTTGATCTCCGAAGTGTATATATATATATATATATATAAAGAGAGAGAGAGAGAGAGAGAGAGAGAGAGGAAAGTTCGAATGTGAACTCATTTTTGGTTGTGAACGTGAGGACGAATCTCAGTCACTCATCCGGTCAATAAAGGTGGCTTTGACAGGTCCTTCCTTTAATACTTTCCACCCTCCCATGAATCGTGTCAATCCTTCGTGATCGCATCCACCATAACCGAAGATGTGTGCCACATGGCGCGCTCTCGGTTTTCCTCACGTTCACAATGAAAAAATTGTTCACATTTGAACCCACCCTATATATATATATATATAAACCTGCAAATATTAATTAATTAGTTTATGGGTTGATTTCATCACCTGATGGATGGGTATAAATATTTAATTCTGCAGGGTTGTGATGGGTCAATTCTAATTGATATTGGAGAGCCTTTAGAGAAGAATGATACTCTACATGCAAGATTGGAGGGGTTAAATCTGATAAAGAATATGAAAGCAAACTCGGAGATTGTGTGCCCCAGTGTCGTGTCGTGTGCTGATATTCTTGCCATTGCTGTATGAGATGTTGCTTTTGTATGTATCTTTATCTCTATATATGATATGATCTCACACATTGTTACACCTTTAGTGTGTGATTTCTCTTGCATGTTTTTGGTTTTAATAGGGTGTTGGGCCAATTTATGAGGTTGAAACTCCGAACTCGTAGGAAAGACGGCTTTGTTTCTAATATCACATTGGCTAAGAGCATGCATGTATTCGAAGATTCAATTCTGGTTATCAAACAGAAGTTCTTAGAGAAAGGTCTTGATGCCAAAGATCTTCTGCTTCTAAGTGGTAATTATTAACACACACACATACACTCTCTCACTCTCTCTGTGCTCAGCGGAGGTCTAGACACAAGCCTTAATCCTGATTTCGTACCAGAACTAATGGAAACTTGCCCTCCAGTAGACCAACACAATTTTAATTTCCTTACACGCTTCCTTAAGCGCTTTTTATTATTTTTATTGTTTTTTTAAAAACCGGTTCCACCGGTTCCGGCCAACCGGTTCAACCAATCTAACCGTAAAACCGCCCGGTTCTCTCCTAGCCTGAAATCGCCAATTGAACCCGTCCTTTTGAACTGGTCTTCCAACCGATTACCGGTTGAATCGGTCGACCCGGCCTGGTTTTTAAAACATTGACTACATACTTTTTATTACCAAGTGAATGAGTTGCATGAAAATCACAAAGATCGTTGTGAATGAATTCCAAAACATTTAATTTTCGAATGACATTTTGAAAAAGTTGTTTTGTGATTTTCGTTAACATGCAAATCTTACATTTTTCAACACCAATGTCAAATGGTGGAATCAATCCATCTTTTAACATCTCATGCATTCTTCTAAAATTAACATGACCCAATCTACCATGCCATAACATATTACCATCTATTTTAGAAGAAGCATTCGAGGAAGAACTTATTAACAAACAATCATTATCACAAGAAAAAGGAATCAACACATTCAAACAAAACATTCAAAAGCAAAGTAACCAAAACCAACAAACATGCCAAATCTAGACAAAATAAATTTATCCGATTCATAAACCCGCTTAAAACTAGCAGAATCCAAACAACCACCACTAACAAGGTTTTTACGAAGCCTAGGAACAAACAAAACATGATCTAAAGTAATTGTTTTTCCATAAGTAAAACTAAGATTAACTATTCCAACACCACAAACTTTTAATGTCGACTCGTCACCCATCTTCACAATCGAACCATCGTCGGTTAGTGTCAATTTCTCGAACCATCGACGATCTCTACACATATGACTTGTAGCACCGAGTCAACCCATCATGCACGGTCATTATCCTGTACATAAAAGGATTCAACGATTAGTGAACAACCATAAACCATATGTTTATCAAGGTCAGAAAAATTCTGACCTTTTTGTGGAACAGAGTCGGTAAACCCATTGTTCCCACTACCGCTGCTTCCACTACAATAGGTTTTTTGTTTGGTTTGTTTTGGCCCTCAAACTTACAGTTGATACATTTTTCCTTTGTGGTTTTGTTTTATCTTTTTTCCTTAACCATGTGGACCGAAGGTTGTCCAACATCAGGCTTAGCCTTGTTTTTGTGACTTTCTTGACCACGGAATGACTCGTTAATCCATATGTGACTACCGAGTTGTACCAGAGACAACTTCTTCTTTTGATGTTTTAAGGTATGCTTGAAATCTTTCCAGGATGGTAGTTTATCAATCACACTTGACACGACATTACATTCATCCATCTTCATGTTGTATGAGTGAATTGACCCAGAATGCGAAGCAACTCATTATACTGCTCCATGACCAGCCTTGAATCCACCATCTTATAATTATTAAAATCGCTAACGAGAAACTTCTTACTTGAAGCGTCCTCGGCGATATATTTGGATTCAAGATCGTTTCAGAGTTGTTTCACACTCTCCACGTTTTGGTAGGATATCAAATAGAGAAACAGACATATCGTTAAGAATGTGATCATGGCAGATGTAGTCATCGTTTTCCCACTTACAGTGTTTTCTGATCTCAGCGGGTGTTTCGTTCTCCTTCTCTTCCGGTGCGGTAGAACTCAGAACGTGTACCACGTTTAAGGTTGCTAGCAAAAAGTGCATCTTCTTTTGCCAGCGTCGGAAATCAATCCTTGAAACTTCTCCAGTTTGGCGAACTTGGAAGTCATGTTGTTCACTGGTTCCGCCATCATTTTAGAAATCAGAAGAAATATCAGATTCGATTGTTGGTGCGAGTGAGAGGAGAAATCTGATTCTGAAACGTTTGAGTACTTGGATCTTCTTGACATATCGTGTTGAGTTCACTTTCCGAATATGATATTTCGACCCTATGCCTGGATTACACAAAATCCAGATTATGGGGATAATCTGACAAGGGAACAATCTCTAATCGGGGCACCAAAAAGAGATTTACAATTAGGGTTTTCAGAGTTGTTTTTGGGTTCTTTCTGATTATCACCAATGGAGAGATATCAGCTATAAATCCTGATATTTCACCTCCAAAATTCGTAGCTTAAGGCCCAAGCAAAAATATCTAGAAAATAAATAGCAAAATTAGAAGATATCCCAAAATCGGGCTCGTTTCGTGTCTGCGGGGAGTAAATCTCGCGATCGTGAAAAACCTCTGAACAAATCTCGCATCGCGAGCCACTTCACACCGCGAAGCACCTATTCTTTGGATTTCCACTCATCATCAGCTCGCGTCCACGAAACATCAACCTCGCGTTCGTGAAAACTTTCTGACCACTTGAACCAAACTGAGACAAATTTCGTTTTGAGTACAAGCGTGCACTCCTCACCTCCTAACTTGATCAAAACTACATTTGACTCCATTGATAATCCATACGTCCCATTACACTAAAACGAAACTGGTGACACTAAAATCGCCAACAAAATAGATTGTTAAGTGATTTGGAATTGTTGGTTATTTTGAATAAAACCACGATAAAAAGAATTTTCCTAAAATAATAATCCGAGAAAATAACCAATCTTTAACAAAAGAGAAAGCCAAAAGATGGTTATTTGATTATTAAAGCGATTCTGGAAACAAACTCCAGAATACTAAACAAGAAGGAGTAGAAAAATAGAATTAACATAGGTTCCGAGAACCGAGTTAGAGGTAGCCGAGGCTCGTGTTTGACACGATTCCCTTAAGCAGATTTGCCGTATGCTCCCAGGGTACAACGGCTGAAACAGTTGATGAAATACTGCCGGACGGAACTTGCCTGAAAAATTGTTGCCGGAAAACCGTATGCAAAGAAGTAGAAGATGAGAGAATCTTTAAATTTTCTGGGTGTCTAGAATGAGCTTACATGGGTGCGTTTATATACTAGAAAACGTAACCGACGAAACCGACAAATTAATTCGTATATTCAATTCTAGAATAATAACTTACGAAACCGACGATTTCTATTAATTTGTAGATTCAATTCAAGAATAATAACATATGAAACCGACAAACGGTTTTAATTCGAGAATCGAAACCGACGATTTAAATTCTAACTAGAATATGTCAACATCAGTTACAAATTAGCTCATCCCAATTGCTCATCATTGAGAATCGATATCTCATTCACACATTATCCGTTTTGGACACTCGATATACTGATTCGAAGCTCTCATATAGTGGAACACAAACCCACAAAGAGTTAACTATATATAACACATTTATATATAATTAATTTGTGTCCAAATATTGGTAAAAAGCCTATATTTTACCAAAAAATTCCAACAATCCCCCACATGAATGGAGATCGATCTCTGCATATGAAAAACCGCACAACAATTTCCAACAGTCAAATCTTGCATAGGATAGGTAGGTGTTACTGTTGTCCCAATAAACAATAATAACAAGAGAAATGGATTGGAATCAAGATCAAGATGATGATATTAAAGCTTCAAAATAACAACAATGGAGGTTTTGCCCAAAAGTGGTAATAATGATCCAACACATAAACCCTAAACATCTCTTACCTTATATAGGTAAGAGGAGATTACAAAGATGTTCACAAATGGCCCCCGAGGTTCCAAACCTCTAAACAAGGGCTAACAAAAACTGAAATGTTTACAACTAACTGAAATTAAACTAGAAAGCTGATAAAGATAGTGTTTTCTGACTCTTCACAATAAAGAGGTCCTACAATCTCCCCCTTTGTGAAGAAGTCAGAAAGGTGGTGGTAGCTCCAGCGCCGGCTCCCACTTTGACATCTGCAGGAACTCCTCCCAATCTCCGATGATCCTCGCTCTCATCTGCATCGCCGCCTCAACGCGTCTGTACATCAACCTTTCCTTGAGTTTCCTCTCTATCAGGTTCATACCCTCCAGAATCTTTCCCTTCCCGTCTATGATCTTCCGGCCCGGTATCTGATCAGCCAAGAGTCTACTCTACATCCCGTTGTAGACGTAGAGAAGGGTCCCGTCGCAGAACTTGGCAAGCTCGCCAAACCTCATAAATCTGCGTTCCCTCTTCTTCCTCGTCACATAGAGAACCCCGTGCTCCGGTATCCTGGTTGGCATGTAGGGAAGGTAGGCATCAATACCAGGTACGAGCAGGTTCGGTCTGAGCAGGTTGACCTTCGGCTGGCGGCTCTCGATTGCAAGCTGGTAGTCCGTCACCCGCGCAAGTGTGATCGCGTGGCGAACGTACTTCTTCAGTATCTCGGTGCCGTCTCTGTAGTGTTCGGGTCGGAGAATTGGACCCTGGAGGTACTTGATGAGCGTGAGGAGATCTTCCAAATGCACCCGATCCAGATCTGCTTCTGTGAAGGTCCAGTCTTGCAACACACCTCGTGGAACGCCAGTCCCGTACATACGGACGTCGTACTCAAGGAAAATTTGATGGCCATGTCTGTAAGGGCGCATAGCAGTTACCTTGATGAAACGACGTCGAATTCTTTGACGTCCGTGGGTGGCCCAGTTGCATATCCTCTGGTGCACGTAAGTTGTGTTGGGTTTTTGTGGGTATCCTCGGATCAAACTGACTCGAGGATTATCTCAGATCTATCGAACCTTGCTGGTTTGATATATCTCATAGGTTAATCAAACTGATAAAACCTACGCGATCAGAAACACGCTGTTTCTGATCTAATCGTGCGGAAGCGATAAAAACTAAAAACCCATTATTAGCCTAATGATCTTTAATCGTTTCTAGTTTTGATCCTAATAGTTTAGATTAGGTCAATTTACCTGGATTGCTTGATGATAGTCCACCGGTGATCGACCAACGAACGTTCTTCTAGTTGAACTGTATGAAACCCGAACAACCAAAACAGAAATCCGACCGGGGGGGGGTTTGCGCCGGTTTGGAGAGAGAGAGGAGGAGGGAGACAGAAACTGATTTTCTTAGCTGAAAGCTTAGCCTTTTCCTTAACCCATAAGCCTTATTTATACGGAGGAAAAATACAGTTTGTATGAGATTCAGTTTCCTTTTATAATTATCTCTAATCCTTTTCTTTTTAAATAGCTGGAAAAGAATTTGCGTACGATAATTATAATTATATATATTTATATAAAACCTTATTAATTAACTATTATATATTTATTTATCTAATAAATATATAATATCCTAATTAATTAATAACCCTCCAACTTCAGTAATTCTGAAATTACCCAATTGATTTATAATACACTATTATAAATCCTAACTCTTCATTTCTGGGTTTCATCTAACTTGTTCGACTTATAGGTCCTCACAGGTGTGACCCTCAAGTGTCTTGTAACATTGGATGTATAATCACTTGGTTTGTCAACTCTGCACATAATCCCTAACAAGTTGTCCTTCTTCTCTTCGTCTTGATGTGCGAGATCCAGAAGTAGACCTTTCGAGACCATACATGCAGTCTTTCCTGCTGGAAGATACGGGTGAAGGACTCCTCAAGGAATGGTCGGAAGATGACGGAATGATTCCAGTTGAGCTGGATGACTGTTGGAGCGGAGGACTCTGGATCTGTAGAGTGAATGGTCCGAGGAGCTTCTGGAGTGGGAAACTCAAATGCCGATAGGAAGCTGTTGTAGTCTGAATCCCGGACGATGTCGTCCCCCCTCTGGAAAATCCTGAGGCTCTGAGCAAGCGACCGAAGAATCTTCCGGGCTTCCTCCGGAATCTGAACATCTGATAAATCTGTCGGCGCTGCTTCCGGGGGAACGACGTCAATCTGCGCCGTATCGGTCATCTGAGGAAACTGAACTGTCTTCCCTGCCGGGATCGGCTCATAGTGCCAACTCCCCATGTCAGGAATCTCCTCCGTGTCTGAATCGACATAGGGAGCATCGGCGGCAGCAGACTCTGATGGAGCACTGGAGGGGGCGGCCGATGAAGCTGGAGCGGATGTAGAACCGGAACCGGAGGCAGAGTGGAGGTCGGTGCGAGGCCTTTTGGATGAAGCCTGCACCTCCCCCTCATGAGGACCTGGTGCCGAGTCATCAGGTTCGTCATGCCTCCGTTTTGAAGGCTGAGTCTGAGACCGACACGTGGCCTCCAGTTCCCTGATGCGCTGCTGGAGGATCTCTATCTGGGCTTCCCGATCGCGAAGCTTGGCGGAGAGGCTGTCGTTCTGAGTGGTGTAAGATGAGATGACGTATGCGTGTTCCGCCTCAGTGACATAACCGGGAATCGGAGGAAGTTCGCCCGAAGTCGGAGGGGCAAGTCTGAGAACATCCTCGGTCTGACGGGGGATCGGTGCTTCAGTTGACGGGGCTGCCTCGGAGTGTTTGCCCTTGATTCGCCGTTTGAGCTCGTAAAGCTCCTCATCCCGTTCTTCTTGAAGCTTCCGGGATGCCTCAAAATCAGCCAGCCGCTTCTTCTCTGTCTCGGTCAAGGCACGCTCCAACGCCTCGACCCTAGCATCTCTAGTGTGACAACCC
>CM058042.1:76307625-76510557 GCA_030169165.1 Centaurea solstitialis | reverse complement strand
TTCAAGTCTACAACTTATTATTGCGTGCCTACAACTTCATAAAAGCTCCACTTTTAAACTAACCGATAACCAACACGTTCAAATATAGATAAGCATATATACTCGCACGATTCTCTTTCCAAATCTCTACCCAATTAACCATATTAACTTTGAATCTGTAAATTAGTTGATTTGCAATTCAAAACTACACAAATTAGAAGCATGATTGAGGGTCTGAGTTATGAGCTTTAGAATCGAGATGCTTCGCTTGAGTAAACAACTAGTTGGGTCAAAAGCGTGTATTGAGTTCACGTTATGGGTTACATTTAATACCAAGTAAAGAAGAGGAAAAATACCTAATGTGTTTCTAAGCTAGATTCTTCAATCTTTTTGTATGACATTGCAACCACCCCTTCACACACCCCGAGGATCTTCATGGAAACAACCAGTCAAAGGTCTACTGTTGGGGGGTAGAGGACGGGTCTGCATACATTTCACCTTCCAAACCCTACTTCCAAGTGAGGCATAATGGGTGTGTTAAGTTTGGTTTGGTTTGGTTTTGGTGATACTAATATAGTCATTTTAATGCTTTGGATAAAATAAAAAAACCGTTTGGAGAAATTGGAAGCTTATTCAGTAAGCATTTAATAAACAACCCCTAAAAATAAGTTTCTATTCATGAGTCATATTTGTGTACCAAAAGTCTCAAAATTTTGGTGGACTAAGAAGTTCTAGTTTCATCACAATGGTGCTCATAGAAAGATAAGTTGACCAAGTTTTACATATGTTGGTTAGATAGAAGTTGTTTGAAGAGCAGCCAGGGTTGCATAAAGTCCACCACTTATGTTCATAAGCTCATCATGCTTGCCCTTCTCTGCAATCACACCATTCTTCACAACTGCAATTATATCAGCCCCTTTTATGGTGGATAATTTATGAGCTACCACAATGGTGGTCCTTCCAATCATCACTGTATCCAATGCATCTTGAACGATGTGCTCCGACTCCGCATCCAATGCACTCGTGGCTTCATCTAGCAGAAGGACTTTCGGGTCTTTCAGTATCGCTCTTGCAATCGCTATCCGTTGCTTTTGCCCGCCCGACATTTGCTCACCTGAAATCACACCAAATCAAATGGACACAATAAATCCCACACAGAGGTAGGGTGTGCGTTATGATGTACGCATACCTTACAACATAAACAATCGAGGGTCTACGAGAGCTTAGTGAAAACCCTTTTGGCCCCACATTGTGAAAAAGCTCTCACGATAAAAATATATACTTTTTCTTGAAACCGTACAAGCTTCAAATACGCTATTTTTTTTGGCCACCGAAGCTTGTGGGTCCCACTTAATTGGAAAACCTCTAATGAAAAGCATACCATTGTGAAAATCTCTTACCTCTACTCCAAAGGGTAGAGATGTTCTCATGATGATCCAAAGCTTGCAAAACACATAAATAGCATGCAAATAATGTATAACTCTTACCTCTTCCCCCAACAGTGGTATCATAGCCATGAGGCAACGCTGATATAAAATTGTGAGAGTTGGATGCTTTTGCTGCTTTAATTATTTCTTCCTCGGTTACACTTCCTTGCTTTCCGTAAGCTATGTTAGCACGGATCGTCTCATTAAATAGTATAGGCTCTTGGCTTACTAGACCAAGTTGTTGCCTTAGCCAACTTATTTTAAACGTTTGGATGTCTATGCTATCCAGGTAGATATGGCCCGAGCATGGATTGTAGAATCGTTCAAGTAGACCTATGATCGTCGACTTCCCACTTCCACTCTCTCCAACGAGAGCCACAGTCTATAAGAAACTTTGCAAGGTTAGAAAACCAAACAGTTTAAGTCTGTTTAAGGAATGCTATAGCGCTTATTTGACAACCATGAGCTAGCCTATAAACCAAGTTGCTTCTTAAGCTTATTGAAAAAACGCTGTTTGGTTAGCTATAAGATAGCCTTATGAAAGTGTACTTCAAATAGTATTTCAATAAGCTCTAGTGGCTTTGTACGCAATTTTTTCCCTTCCAATTGCACCCTTGTATTTTTCCTATTAATCGTTCGTCATGTTTTTAATGTCATTTTACATTTTCATCTAGTTTTTCGGCTAGTGTTTGGTAAACGATCCCTAAGTCTTACTTTGTTAAAAGAGAATAAGGCTAAGTTGTTTGATGCATAAATAACAGACCAAACAACAAAAGAAAGACATGTAAAGTCTAGTGTCAAATGGATACCTTTCCGGATGGTATTGTCAAAGACAAATCCCTGAAAACTTGAATATCTGGCCTTGTTGGATACTTGAAACTCACATGTTGAAGCTCAACATCACCCTTTACCTGATCCAAGGTTGTTCCACTTTCGATACTCGAATCGATCTCGGGCTTACTGTCGAGAATCTCAAATATGGAGACAATAGATTCCCCAGCTTTGTTCAAATCAGAAAGCAGTGTAGCCGATTGAGATAACCCCGATGATAGTGTTGACAAACAAAAGAAAACCTGCATTTGTTTTCAGTCTACATTACAATTTGTAAACACAGATGTGAAAATATACTCTCCCCATTCCAAAATAAGTGTCCACAATTCTGTTCCAAAAACTAATCCGTTTTCAAAAATAATCGTCTACTTTCCAATTCTACCCTTAACTATGAAATGGAGAAGTTCAGTACTCCACCTATTATTAAGGGTAAAGTTGTTATTTAGTTAATTAAAGGTATAATATTTTTACATCTCTAACTGTGTGCCCTTTTTATTGTGGATATTTATTTTGGGAAGAAAGGAGTAACACTTTTGATTTGAAGTTTGAAATAGTTACCCTGAAAATTTCTCTAAAGGTTATTCTTCCATGTTGCTGAAGAATGGATCCAATATAGAAAAATAAGGAAGTTGAGGCATAGAGTACGAAAGCACTGAGCCCGAAAGCCGCACCATTTACAATCCCGCTCTTAACCGCTTGTTTTATGGGCTGCTCACATTTCTTTTGGTACAGATCGATCACCTTCTCTTCAGCACCGAATGACGAAATGGTTCTGATGTTTCCAACTGCATCACTCGCAACTTGGCTGGCTTCTTCATACATGGCTTTGGCACCAGCACTGATGCTTTTGTAAAACTTCAGCTGAATGTATCCTTGCAAGCTAAGTAAAGGAATCAAAACTAGTATTACAAGCGCAAGTATCCAGTTGGCGGTGAAAGCTATCACGAGGCCAGCCGCAATCATGGCTACGTTTTGTACGACTACTGCCAAAGCATCGCCAACAATATTCCTCATCGTTGATGCATCCGTTGCTAGCCTTGCACCAACTGCACCGCTGTTTTATACATGAAAATTTCTAAAATATCAATAGAGATACAAAAGGAGCGCCTAAACAACAAAAAGGGTTGACACCACCCTCTGGAGCACCCCCATGATATTTCTAAAATTGGAGTTAAATAAAAGAAAGAAAAGGGGGTTAAACGGAGGACAGTAATAGATATACAGAAATAATTAGTTATTTAATTAAAATAATAAGGTGTCATAATATGATTGGTGGGATACTGTCGGGATATGGAAGAGTGGGACAACTGATTGTTTTCCCACTGCATCGATCCCATGGCCACCAAGTAGTTTACTTTACAATTTTACCCTTAATTTTGAGATGGAGAAATTCATCAAATCCCTCTATTGTTAAGAATAAAATTGTTAATCAGTTAATCAAAAAGTGTAATAATCACATATTTTCAAAATGTTGCATCAGTTTCAACGTAGACATTTATTTTGAGTAGGAGGGAGTAACATATATAAAATACCTACATCTAACACAAGAAACATCTCTATTTACATAAGGACACATTTAAATTTGTCAGAAGGTCATGCATTAAATCAAAAGGTTATACATACCTTGAATGTTGAGGCATGTCAAACCAACTCATTTCTTGGTGGACAATCTTCCGAAAAGACAACGAGCGGATTCTTTGAACCAGTTTACCTCCCGCAATTCCGAAAAGGTAGTTCTGCAATGGCAGAAATAACAAGCAACAAACGCCCAGGCCGACGAACATCAACGCCCAAAAATCCGAACCTTTACGAAGCTTGTTTGGAGGCTCGTAGAAGATTTTTATGGCGGATGACATTATTAGCCCATGGATAGGGTAAAGCACACCATGCACAGCTGCAGCAATTGATCCAAATAACAAAACAAGCATTTCAGGCTTGTTTAGATACGCTATCCGTTTGATAGGAATGCTTTTTACCCTCTTGGGTCCAGTCGTATCCTCTTTGTGTTCGCTTACGATTCCCATTTCTTGCGTATTCATGGCACATATTGTATCTTCCAAAGATCCATGATTGGCGGGGGAGCTTTTAGCCGATGATTCATGGCATGAACTTTGTTGGATATTTGCTAGCTCTACGTCCACGGCCAACCTGTTCTTCTTCTTCTGGTTGATTATTTTTGCCCGATTGCATTTGAACAAGCTGAGCGTAAGCCCCATCAGGAACTTTTATCAACTCTTCATGATTACCTAAATGAATACATCAAAATTGGTGTGTAATTATACTTTCCATAATTATGTACACTTTATAATGATGGTTGAGACCAATTAATTGTAATTAACATAGACTCAAAAGACAGAAAAAAGGATGAGCAATTAAGTTACCTTTTTCCAGCAGCTTTCCAGCATGAACCACAGCTATAAGTTGAGCATTTCGAATGGTGGACAAACGATGTGCAATGACCACTGTCGTTCGAGAGGCCATGACTGTGTCGAGCGCATTTTGTACTAAACGCTCGGATTCAGCATCCAATGCACTTGTTGCTTCATCTAGAAGAAGGATTCTTGGGTCTTTGAGAATAGCTCTTGCTATTGCAATTCTCTGCTTTTGCCCACCAGATAGCTGAGTTCCATGTTCACCCACCATTGTATCAAGCCCCTAAAGAACACAATTGATGAGGTTACTTTAGTGGCTGTTTTATGTTTCTAGTGAACATTTGATATTAACAAAGATTTTTTTTCTCCTAAACCAAATGTAACAAAGCTACAAAGTGCTTATTTTGTAACCATTTTAGCTCGTAACCTGCTGATCTTGTAACATTATATGACATGAATACCCATTTACAAAAGGGTTGCAATGAAAAAGACAATAAACTTGGCATCCGTGTCATCAAATGTTACAACATCAATAGGATAACAGTCAAAATGGGTCAAAAAAAATATCCGAGCTTTGTTACATTAGATAGGAAATTCAAAAAATTTGCTATATCGATCGAGAAAAAAGTTCTTTATTAACATTAAATACAAACTAAGAAAAAATTGTTTGATTTTGATGCCTTGTGCCCTTTGTAAGCCGAATAAAGCTTGATTTATATAAGAAATTACTTACTCGAGGTAGCTTGTTGATGAAGTTTGAAGCATTGGCAAGCTCGATAGCCGCTTCAATCTCTTCGTTGGTAGCATTTTCTTTTCCGTACATTATGTTCTCCCTTATGGTAGTTGTAAACAACACAGGTTCTTGACTAACTAATGCCATTTTTGATCTTATCCATTTTAGTTGCAACTTTTTCAAGTTAACACCGTCTATGAGCACTTCTCCGCTTTCGGGATCATAAAATCGTTCCAACAAACTTATGACCGTTGACTTCCCGTTTCCACTTTGACCTACTAAGGCTGCAGTCATGCCACTTGGAATGTGCAATGAAAATCCCGATAAAATTTGAACATCGGGACGTGCAGGGTACCGAAAGTAGACATCTTTGAGCTCGATTTCACCCTTAATATCTTCCGATACGATCCCTTCTCCATCATATGCGTAAATATCCGGTTTACGGTTGATAGTCTCAAACATTGTGTAAGCTGCAGCTCTCCCTTGTGCAAATGCTGACAGACATGGAGAAGTCTGGCCTAGTGAGCTAGTACAATTTAAGATGAAACAGAAATTAGAGAAAATCCAATTAATTAAAGATCAATGTTTCAAATGCTAAAATTCAAGATGAATATATCAAGCTTGTCTTTGTTCCTATTTAGTGTAACAATTTTATTTTAATCAATGTAAATAAAGTTTCAAAATTTTCTTTTCTTTTTACCAACTTTGACCGTAAACTAAACTGCTGATCTTGTAACATATGATGATGCTTGTCGGGTTAATTGTCCACTAAGTTAGTACCATGCCATCTAACGTTATGAGATCACTAGGTTACGAGCCAAAGTAAGTATAAAATAAGAAATTTTGAAACCTCATTGCAATAAGAACTAAACCAAACTTTGTTACATTATAGATGCCATAGTTACTTACTATGCCCCGAACATCATGGCCATTATGATGCTAATAACTTGTCCACCATTGTAACCCTTCTCCAAAATCAACTTGGATCCATACCAAATAGCTAGCCCATGGCTACAACTCGAAACTAGTAAAGATACAGCGGTTCCTAACCCCGATGCCAACCCTTGACGAGTGGTTGCAGAATAAGCAATTTCTAGCTTATCGTCGTACTTTTTTATTGCTTGCTTCTCTCCATTGAAGGATGCAACCTGTAAAATTAATAACCACAGGAAAGATAACGAGGGTTCAACCGGAATCTCATATCAATTCATGGGATGCACTTGAAGGTAGCTCCCAACAAAAGTATCCGAGTTACCAGTAAAGCCAGGTCAAAGGTTCAAACCTTACTACAAATATGAGGAGTGTGAGTGAGTATATCTTCTATATAAATATTATGGGTGCATTTGGTTTGTGGAAAATTTTCCAGTTTTCCAAGAAAATTTTCTAAGGAAAATGAAAATTAAGCAAATACATTTGGTTCATTCAGTTTTCAAGAAGTTTACAAAAAATGAATATTTTTTTTTCTTTTCTAACTTCCATCATGTAAATTAGAAAATTAATTTTAGTAGTTTTCCAAAATTTTCTAATCGCGTTTTCTGATTTTCTAAAATGGAAAACGAAAGCTCAATCATTTCAACCAAACGCGTTTTCTAAAATTTCATGGAAAACTAAAATTGAAAACTTAACTCCATTTTCTGAAAACGTTTTCTAGGAAAATGAAAACAGTTTTCCACAACCAAACGCACCCTATATATTTCAAAATGGAAAATCTTGATTGTTTTTGTGCATGTACTTACAGTTCTAATGGCTCCAACTGTTTGTTCAACCACATTCCCAGCTTGTGCATAGGAGGCTTGTGCACGCACCGCCATTTTTGAGATGATAAACGACATGCACCCTCCAGCAAGAACCAACAGCGGTATACATAAGCATACTACAACTGCAAGCCGCCATCCTCGAAAAAATGCTACTAGGAAGCCCCCAACGAACGTTGTAACAAGTTGAACAAACTTTCCTACCTGTATTAACCGGCATAACAAATATATCATTATCATCATTACGTTCCACAACATTTCAGATGAATTCAAAAAAGGAAACAACGAAAGGTTCATATGTGAATCATATATGTTTATTTATAGGTGACATACTAATTAAAAACACACCTTTTCACCAAGAGCTTCTCTGATGATAATAGTGTCACTAGACATTCTTCCTATGACTTCACCTGTTGTAGTTTGGGTATCGAAGAACTCGACATCTTGTCCTAATATCGCCTTTAAATACATTCCCCTTATGCGGATGGATTGTCTTTCTCCCGATATGATCCAACATGATATCTCTGCACACAAGAATATATCCTAGATAACGATATCGTCATGTATATATATCCTTCAAGAATAAAGGGCAGTCTGAAGGTGTTCCAATAAGATATATGAAATAGAGTGTCTATGTTTTTCAAGGATGAATTATATATGAAATAGAGTGTCTATGTTTGACAATTTGAGAAATGTTAATGGAATAACAATTCTTTTTTAATAAATTTCATTTGTTACTTCAACATATTTATGGTATGAACTTTTATATTTTACTTTTTCTATTACGCGTAAAGTAGGCCTTCAAAAACGGCCGTGGTCAAACAAGAACATGTTCGAATGTCCATATATAGCTTGGATTAGCTGAATACCTAAAACCTTTGATAGTGAATTAGGTACATAACCTTAAATGAGATGATGTCTAAAACTTGTGATCTACCAAAGGAGTGTTAGCCTAGTGGTAAGGCTTGGACACTACATAGTGGTGAACCCGAGTTTGAGCCCTGGGGGATGCATTCTGGAGGTACGGGGGCTTCGACCCCGGGCTGCATGCTTTAGCAGTCGGGCTTTGGCCCAAAATTGCCGAGGATTAGTCTGGGCCCAATGTGGTCTGGGATACCTCTTCCAAAAAAAAAACTTGTGATCCGAACAACAATGGGACTATGGGAGCACATTCACGTAATGTTTGTAAAGCCCGACAAGGGCTTACAACTACACCTTTCAGTGTGCGTTCGTCTTGCAAGAATGGAATGAAATTGGAGGAATTTGAATTTTATATCCATTCCAATCCCGTCTTTGGTAAGTCATAGGATTTGGAATGGATGAATTTTGAAATTCCATGTTTGCTTTTGAAATCCTGTACACCAGGGATTTTGAATCCTGGGAGAAATGGAAGGATTCTAAAATCCAGCCGCACGTAAATCAAGATGGACTCAAGGTTTTTTTTCCTTCTTATAGTAAATTGAAGATCGAGTACCTTACCCATTTAGAGCCATGGCAACAGCTAAAGTGTTTCTCCAGTAAATAAGGGTTAAATAGTAAATAAGGGTGAAGACTCTTACCATTAACGCTTATCGAGTAAAAGACATTTATGACCAACAATTAATCTAATTTAATGAATGAGAATATCATCAACAAGGTAACTAACGTCTATGACTCTTGCTGATAAGTGTTAATAAGCGCTACCCAGTAAACATTTTGTAGAGTGGCCCCCTTAATTACGTTATTGAAAATGTAAAATGAAACATGAATATAATAAATGATTTGTAAATTAAATAGAATTAAATACATAAAACCATCGAAGTTCGGTTTAAGTTCCTTTTGTTGCAACGATGGTGTTATACCGACAATCAACGATGTTGTAATCAAACGGGTTTTTATATAGCATTGAAAAATACGTATGTCAATATGTGATGATATATAATTAGTTGGTTAGAACAGACTTACGAAGAAAAGAGGCAATGCCGATGCCTATCGCCAAATACAAGTACATGATGCACACCTAAAAGACATAGAATGTGATGTAAGTTAATACAATCATTAAAATTGGTATAAAAATACATACATATGTATTTTATTTGAGAACTTTCTAATTTCTAAGATCCAAAAGATACAAATTAAACCATTAAAGCTTAAAAAAATAAAATTTATGTAGCTAGACTAAAAACTGCTTCTCTCTCCTATTTTTCTCTCAGCTTAGTAACTATTACTAAGCTATAGTGACTTATTTACTTTTATTTTAATTTTTTTTTCTCATGATAAGGTGGCCAAAATTGGGTCGGGCCTTGTAGAGACCTGGCTTTGACCGGGCTCAGAACGGACCAGGTTGGGTCTTGAGTTCAATACCTGGGCCCGTTATACGTGGAAAAAACCCAGGCCTTGAAGACCGGGCCTTGGCCCAAGCCTTGAAGGACCGACTTTTTTTTCTTTTCCTCTTTTTCTGATTTATAAAGCTATATTTATTTTATAATTCCAATAATAATGATAATATATAATATCAACTACATTTATTTTATAATTCTAAAGTTTAAGCTGTAAATTATATTTGTTTTATAAACCTAAATCATAAACAAATTTATTTTAAACCACTAAAACTAAATTATATAAAAATAAATACACTAAAAAATACATTTATTATAATTATAGTAATTTAAGATGCATCCAAATCAATATTAATAAGTTTAAAAGTATTTGAAAAATTATGATTTTGCCATTGAACTGGGCTTGGGCCGGGCTCGGGCCTTGAATCGGGCCTTCTGGGCCACCGGGCTCGGGCCGGGTCGGGCTTTCAAATCGTCCAAAACAAGGACCGTGCTAGGACCGGCCGGTTAGGAGGTCGGGCCGGGGGCTTTTCATTGGGCCAGGCCGGGCTTGGGCCGAATGCCCATCTCTCTAACGATATATGAAGTTTTAAATATAACCCCAAAATTTCATTTACTACTTTTTCTTTCTATAATATATTTTAATACTATATATCTGTCACGTGTCATCATCCTCTTGTGAGCTGGTTTCAATGTTTTTCCGATTAAACATGTATCTAGATGCGTTTTACATTATTTTTTCAGTTATCTCACACATACCGACTCCTCCTTAAATCTCTCATTAATTCAGTTTATTTTTTTAATATATCGCTTTTGCTCCTTTAGCACATATAACATAACTCAAATACCTCAAATTATAAACTTTCCACCATCACTACAAAAACAAAATCTCTAAGAAACAATCTCAAGTTTAAACTTCTTTAAATTTAAAAGATATACAACAACATGTAACAAAAGACGAAATACAGTTTTTATGAAACTTCTGATTCCATTGGTATCGTTATTTTCTAATCGAATGTTCTTTATTCGTGACAAGTGGATGGTAAAAATGATTTTATGTTTCCTTTATTAGTGCTCATTACATGTTTGATAAAATTTCAAATTTATCTAAATGTGTTCGATGTTATGTTATATGTTGTACGAAAGAATTCAAATGATGTAATACAAATATGTTTCCTAATAGAAAAGGTGAATTTTTGAGTTTAAGCTGCTAGATTTTCAAAAATAATCATTTAGTGGATATGATTGGATCTTACAGTTTTAGTAAATAATTAGGTTCCAAATGATTACCACCTTATACTTATGTAGGGGAGGTTTCAAATATGTACAAAGAAGAGAAGTGATCCTAGTTCTTTATACGGCTAAGATCAAATTTGACTAGTTAAAGATTGCGGTTTTGATTGGTCAAAATTTGCGGCTATACCAAAAATAGAAGGGGTATTTCGTATATGATCTATAAGCTTCATATATGAACGTGTGTAATTCACATATTAAATATTTTTAACCGATTCATATATAAACTATACGTTGATACACGAATCTGTGTAATTCATATTGACATTCATATATAAACCTGTGTAAGTTCACATATTAACTATTTTAACTAATTCATATATGAACTATACGTTTATATAGGAATATGTCTAAATTATATATATGTTCATATATGAACCTGTGTAATTCACATATTAAATTATTAACTATTTTTAATTGATTCATACATGAACCTGTGTAATTAACATATTAATTACTTTTAACCGTTTCATATATGAACTATGCGCTCATACATGAACTTTTGTAATTCATATATCAATCATGAAATTCATAGATGAACTCAGTTGTCGTCTATTTGTAAAAGCTACTAAAATAGTCTTTCGTTTTCTACGGCCTATGTGAGGAATTATTTAGTGTTTCGTCGTCAAAGCCGCAATTTTTGACCGGATGAACTGCTAGAGATCAGTTATCTACTTCTCGTTTATTTATCACTTCTCATTTGAATAACACTAAGTCGCGGGAAAAGTCGTGCGTGTCAGAATTTTTGTTGCCACGTGTCGCGCTCTGAGTTGTCCTCACGTTCACAATCAAAAAGTGGTTTGTATTTGAACTTTCACCATTATATATATATATATATATATATATATAGAGAGAGAGAGAGAGAGAGAGCGAGAGAGGATAGTTCATTTAGAAACCAAAAAAAGAGTAAAAATCTTACAAACCGATGGTTTTTCAACTTAAATTAACGAGAATTCATGGAGTTGTTTAATATGATGCAAATGTTTCATATAATCCATTTTTTTGATGAAATTGTGTAATATTTCGGTGTTTTGTATATGTAAAAATGAAAATGTTTCATACACTTTTTCATTCTTATGAGACTGTTTCATCTATTTTTTTTAATCTATGAAAGTTTTTCATTTTTACAAAAAAAAAATCAAAAATGAATTATATGAAACATTATATCATATTAAACAACTCCACAAAAAGTTTTCGTTGATTTAGGTATAAAACCATAAGTTTTTATGGTTTTTACCCTTGTTTTAGTTTTAAATGAACTTGACTCTATCTCTCTCTCTCTATATATATGTGTGTGTGTGTGTATGTATATATGTATGTATAGGAATGGTGTATTTACCAACCATGTAATTATTACAAACCATATAAACCAATCTTATAACTCATCAATCTACTTTAATATATATGGATTTCATTTTGTTTCATAATTTAAATTCGTTATTATAATGAATGAATCTTATCATCTTTCTCGTACACACACAAACACACAATATATATATATAGGTGAAAGTTCAAATACAAATCACTTTTTCATTGTGAACGTCAGGACAACCCAGAGCGCGACAAGAGTAACACTAAGTCGCGAGCTTTTTGGTTACAAGTCGCGCGTGTCACTGAATTTTCGTCGACTTAGTGTTATTCATACTGAATAACACTAAGTCGCGAAAATTCAGAGTGACACGTGGCGCACTCTCGATTGTCCTCATGTTCACAACCAAAAAGTGGTTTGTATTTGAACCCACCCCATATAATGAGTATGTATATGTACAATAGAGCACAAAACATCTTAATTTTAGTTTTTGTCTTTATCGCTTTTTATGATAAGGCTTTATGGGTTTTAAGAAAATAATAACACTTTTAAGTTTGAATAAAATATAAATTTGAACATGCCATAAATTTGAAAAAAAATACATCAATATTAGTATAAAAAAAGTTCTCATTATTGATATAATTTGTTTGATTCAAATTTTTTTTTTACTTTTAGGTGTACTAATATAATTTTTTATAAAGATATTAATCTAGTATTCTATTCTATCGAAATTAAATAATTATTCTAATACTATTCTAGATTTTTTATATTTAAAATTACATGCTTTAAGAAATTGTATTCATGCACCATTCAATAATAAACTTGAAACTTAAGTACTATGCGTCAATAAATTTAATTTATATATATATATATATATATTCATATATGAACTTTTATTATAATTTTTAAATTGATTCATGAACGATTAAGATTCACATATAAACCTATGTTAGGATTCATATGCTCACATTAACGAATGATAAACATCAATATTTGTGTTCACAAATGAGATCTAGATAAATGAGATGGAATTTTGAATCAATTAAGATTCATATGTTCATATGAACTAATAAAAGTTAACATAAAATATTTATGTATTTCACATATTTCATTTAGACAAATTCAATTCAATTTGTGGATTATAAACTCGCTATTTTTCCTAATTACCTTAACTTGTGAAAAAAGACTTGGAAATAAAAAAGCTTCTTTATATATATAGAGAGAGAAAAAAAAAAGTTCAAATGTGAACCACATTTTGGTTGTGAACATGAGGACAGCTCAGAGCGCACCACATGGCACTCTGAAATTTTCTTGGACTAAGCTTATGCATACTGCATAACACTATCAGTCAGACTGAATAAAGCGTTAATATGCAGTATGCATAAGGCTTAGTCGCACTCTGACGCGGGCGGGTTAGCCACGGAAACGTTATGCAGACTGAATAAGTCTTGACCTACGGATGTCAGATTGCCACATGTCGCGCTCTGGGTTGTCTAAGAGTTTATTTGTAAACTATTTTCTTAGATATTAATATAATAATTTTAAAGTCTGGTATTATATATAAGAAAAAAATCAATTAGTGTGATAATATGTGATTGTTTTTTTCCATACTTCATATTTGATTTATTATTTTAATATAAATTATTAAAAAATATAATCTAGTTATGAAGAAGCTATGAAGTATGAAGCATAAAATTTAATAGAACACAACAAAACAATAACGGACATCCAATTACCTTTGATATTTTATCTGCAACATCTGAGCTATCGGAAGTCGCCAATGAGTTTATTAGTTGTCCAAATATAACAGTCATAAGAGGTTGTGCCATGCCGAACCCAATTGCACCTAGTGTCCCGATCATCATTAGCATCACATCATATCGGTCAGCAAATGAAAAAAGTTTGAAAAAATGAACTTTCTTATTTTCTTCGTCCATTCCTTCGAAGGAGTTCCTTTTTCGTTTGATGAACATGTTCTCTACGTGCTTCTTGCTTTCGTTTGTGTGTGTAAGGTTTGTTTCAGGATTTTAGAAATACCACATAAATATGTTTTTATAGAGCAATAAAGGAATATTACTTTTTCAAAATTTATTTATGGAAAATCCAACAAACAAAGACACCTTTTGGTCAAAAAGAGCAATGTTGTTGACATATATTATCCTAAAAATGACTTAAGGAAAACAAAAAAAAAAGCCTAAATTAATTGTTTTGTTCTTTTTGTCATCTAAAAGCAAAAAAAAATTATAAAAACCCAAAAGATTTCGACAAAATAAGCAAAAACTATTAATTCATAGAAAATTGAATTGAGGTATCCATTTTAAAGTCGGATGCAAAACTTTTATACACTATGCATAACATTTCTACACCCACTCGTGTTAATCCACATTCTAAATTTTGTTTTTTAATTTATAAATTACATTTAATTCTATACCTTTTAACTTTTCATTTCATATTTTTATTATATCAACATAAATAAATGCATATAAATTAAAAAGTGCTAAAATAAATTTCTTGTACAAATTATATTATTGTAGTCGCCTTGGTAATAAATTCGAAAAATAAACCCAATATTTTATATTTTGAATTTAATCATATTATTGAATATCAGGAATATATATACAAATTAGTTTGTTTTATTTTACATCATTTTCTTATTAAAAATTCACAATCATAAATTAACTATACATTCTAAAGTGCCTTTTTTACAAATTATATAATTATAATTCTCTGATCGATAATTTTAAAAAAGTTCATTATTAAATATTTTAATTTACTAATATTGTAAAATATCATAAATACGTATTGTAATTTTTTTAAGAATACAACATACAGAGTTTTTTTTAACTTGTATATTTAACACGCTTATCTATTGACCATGAATCAAAAAAGACTGATATATAAATATTTTATATTTTAAGATATCTCACATCGTAACCCGTATAGATATGCCTATCTATCAGCTAATATGTTTTAATTTAATGGTTACAATACATATAATTAAAGTAATATTTAAAATGCATTATGGTAATTGATTAAGTAACAATTAATTGTTTTTAAAATAACAAACTTAAAATTTCCTCAATTGTTTTTGACCATATCGTGAACAAAAAAGATTTTGACATATATTTATTTAAAATATTTTTCATGAATCATGAATCGAAACTAAACATAATCATGGAGTTCTAGTTGTGAATGACAACCGGCGATCAAAGCATAAAGAGAAAAAAAGGTAGACTATTTGCATCATTTGACTTATCATCTACACACCCTTAAAAATGAATTGTTTTTCACACCTATCAATATCAAATCTCATTTTTACATTTTTAATACATGCTTTTTCAGTTTCCAATGCATCACACCTTTATTAAAAGAGTACAAATAGTAACTCGGAAGAAAAAGCTTCATGTAAGAAAACATCAAACCCATGGATGCAAGCATGAACGTGCTAACTGATCACGAATCACATGTGTCAAAATGATCGTGGTAAATAATCACAAATTGAATCACACATTTCACATCAATTTGGTAACGATGATATGTAAAGAATGAAAACTACACAAATCAAGGCTAGCTCAGTTGGTTTCCCATGGGCGGTAACATCCTTGGGGAGACCCGGGTTCGAATCCATGGGGGAGCAATTGAGTCCTTGAGGAGTACCCAGTCCTTAGTGGTTCAGTCATAAACTGGATCGTGCCCCAGCCCAAAAAAGTCATAGACTTTGGCTGGGATTAGGCCCAGTGTAAGCTGGGTCGGGACAAGGCGGACTAGGGGGCTGCCCAGTTGGATGCCGATACTGCCTGGGAGGCGTACGTGCGTGAGTGTGTTCGGTGGTAGTCGTTCGAGAGGTTCGGTGCCGCCATGCCTTCCCAAAAAAAAATGAAAACTATACTTTTGTTCCATGTGGTTTCTCTAAACTTAAAGATATGGTTTGTAAGATGAAATTAATGCTAACTGTATAATTTTATTTTATTAATAGTCTCTCTTTGGGTCAAATGTAAGGATAATTCAATCTTTTAATAAAGAGTAAATTACAAATTTGGTCCCTATGGTTTACAAAAAATTGTGATCGTTGTCTCTAAACCATAATTTTCATGATACGGATCCCTAAGGTTTCAATTTGGTTACGATGGAGGTCCCTGTTATTAACGCCCCCCCCCCCCCCCCCCCCCCGGTGCTCTTCACGTGAGGGGTATTTTTGTCATTTTCATTCTTTATTTAATTACATTTAAATTGTACAAAATTTATTAGTGATTGTAGAAGTCCTTCATGCATCTAGGAAAAAGATCTAAAAAGAAAACATACCCACCTTTCCTTTTATTTTTTTTCCCGGTTGATAACACCAAAATTATACATGTTTTGGTCGCTCTACTTTGATAAGATTTCCCATTTATGCTTGTTTTGGTATGTTTTACTTCAGAAAAACTTTTCTTTTCAGTTTTGCAGGTTTGAAAGGCACTTGGAACGAAAAGTAGAAAAAAGGGCGAAAAAGTGCGAAAAATGGATTTCGAAGAGACAGACCACTCTCGTGATCGCGAGATGGCAATCTCACGCCGCGAGATGTGATGCATTCAAGAGGGATTTCGTACTGTGGATGCTTGGCGTCGCGAAAGAAGGATCTGGCATTGCAAAATAAGTCAACAAGGATTGGAAGCTTCTAGAATATTCAAGATTCACTAATTTGGGAAAGTTTTCAAGTCCTTGCGTCGCGAAGCCCAGCCTCGCGATCGAGAGGTGTGCCGATCTGGCCTTTAAATATTGTTTTCTGCCTGTCAAATTCATACAATTGATATACACCACATATCTCAAAAAAGCTAGAGGAGGAATAACGTATGAGCCTACAATTGAAGAAGATGCTTAAAGACAGTGAAACACCGTCAGTGTACACCCGGAGTCGGTTTACACAAACTGTCTATTCAGTACAATAAACAAACAACAATGCATCTCAATAGATACAAACAGATTATTCCAAACAGACATCTTTATCTATACAGGACTTAATGAAAAATCAACCAAACAGCTCTTGAGTCTCATATGGTAAATCATTAGTTAAGACTAAAATGAGGCATACTTAGAGATAAGACAATAGTTATACATTTACTTAGTTGACATGGGATTTGGTGCAAAAGACCAAATTATAATAACAGAACTTATTAGTCCATATGTTTTGAAAATCACATCGAATTAATACTAGGTTGGATGTCACATAGACATGTGGATTGAAAACTAGTCTATAAGGACATGGTGAAAGTTCGAGGGGAATACTTTCATAACAGATAATAAAACTACTTGTTACCAGAAGCGTGCTCCAGCATCCCTGCAACATGAACCTATAGAAATTTGTATTAAGATCCTATCTTGAGTCTTGCACTCATGGTCCTTTTAATACATGTTCAAAGTTCAAGATAACCAACCAAACCGAAGATATTTTTTTTAAATTCACAATCTGAAACCTTTTCTTTCAACACACCTTTGTGGACAACTTTTTAGTTGAATCCCTAAGGACGATTTCAGTTAACTACCACTTTATTACTTGAATGGGCGACATAGTTTCAATTGGTATACTTGCTTCTTGATTCTATCTGGTCCAATGGTATTTCCTGAGTTTTATAAGAAATATTTCCATGTCAATCATCATCAAATCTAAATCAAGAATACCGAAGTCATTAGCGTCCACCAAATCAATGTATCAAGTTTTACCGTTTATGTACATCCTCCCAGGAGACATCGTGGACACTCCACCATGATGAATCTTCAATGTGATTAAAGTAGGATAATACTCTGCAATTTACATTGAAAATAAACAAAAACAAATGAAAATCCTAACATGAAAAGAAAATCAAATTTTCAAAAGCATATAAAACCCTTTATGTGTACAAACCATATAATGCAAGAATTTCGTTTGTATATGAACTTTCTCGCACTTGCCACATGGTTCGACCCATGTTGAAGTCGTACACTATGGAGGATGGGAGGGATGATCTACGCAAAAAGAAAAGGATGAGAGGGGGGGGGGGAGATCCACGCAAAAAGAATTTTTTTTGAAGAAGAAATTGATCTTCTTTAGGTCACTTTCAACTTCAAGTCACGTTTAATTGTGATAAATAAGGGAATTGGTTTGTTTTATTATTAAAAGATTGATTTGTCCCTTCATTTATCCCAATGTGATGAATGAAACAAACGTTGTAAGTAGGAGGGAGACTTTGAGTGAAAAACAAATTATGAAGTTAGGGACCACCAACATAGATAGTTTACTTCAGGGACCAAATCCAGAATTTACGCAAACCACATGGACCAGTAGCGTAATTCAATAGTGTAATTCACACCAGTACAAATCATACATGTCAATGCCCTAACAACAATGTTTTAAATGTGAAATTGACTAAAATAGTCAATCGTATCAACCAAATTTACTTTTTAACCATTTAAAGTCTCTTTCCAAAATAACCAAAGTTTATGCAAAAATTTGAATCCTTAGACAGAAAGTTGAATCCTCGTATAGAAATTAAATTGAAAAAGAATTCATGTTAAGATTCAAATTTTTGCATAAGGATTGCGTTTAAGGATTTTTCTTACTTTACTTTTTTCCAGAAACTAGATTTTTACGTATAAATTCAAATTTATAAGTAAACTTTGGCTATTTATAGCCCATCAACGATAGACAGAATGAGTGAAAATGGCAAAAGAATAAAATGCTTACAAGTAACATGCCAAAATGTAAAGTTCCAAGTAACGTAAAGTGCATGAAATAAAAAGTACCAGGAAATGCAAATATAATTACAAATTAAATGTGTTGTGAACAACCTATAGGGTTTTTGGTTTTTCTTATTTCTTACCTAGTCGAGACCTTTTCATTTACCAGAAGCAAAAGAAGAATTAGCAGGTTATCAAACTGAATATTCGGATATCAAAGTTGGTTTATTTTACGTTGCTTCATATTTAAATCTACTAGTTTCTTCATTATTTGTAACAGTTTTTACTTGGGGTTGGAATCTTTCAATTACATAGATATTTTTTCTCGAACTTTTTGTATGGACTTTATTTTGTTTAATTTGTTAAAATCTTTCGGTTTTTATAATTGTCATTGTTTTAGATAATAGAAACAAGCTAAAATAATCACATTTGACCAAACTAAAATGAAGTCATTTGAAAGTGGGAGTTATTTGATAACTCCAGAAATCGTTAATCATCATTCTTGTGTTTGTTTTGAAAATGCTTCTCTATCATTAGTTCTATTAATTTTCTCTATTAATGATATGAGCGTTTATGATCACTTAGACTTCTCGTTAATTCTCTTTAAAAAATTAAACAATATAATATATTAAAAATGATGTAATTATATGTTTCTTAGCTTGATATTTTTAAATATATTCATTTTAGTTATTGTAAATCGGTTTTACTTCATTATTTTAATTCTCACCACCTTATTATGGCATGAATGCATTATTAGTTTAAAAAAAATATTATAATATTTTCTTAAAACTTATTTTTTTTATCTTTTTTTTGTATTTTGTAAATATATTTTCATTTTAGTTTGATTTTATCTAGTGATTAGTGTGAATCCAGAAATCAAACAAGATAAGAACACACACACTTACACCTATTAATCGACTCTCATTGAATTCTCATTTCTCTTTCCCAAACCCTAGACCCCTTATATAGGTTCATTACACAAAAGCCTAGGCCCAAACCCATAAATCCTAAGCCCAAATATAATGATAAACTATTACAATTAGATTAAAAGCATACTTTATGAATCTTTCTAATTATTAGGACAATTTGGTCCTAACAATTAATTTTTTAAATAGAAATATACAAAGTTATAAAAGTACTATAACACTTTGAAAATATCAATAAGGTGATGAAAGATAAAAACATATAATAGTGAGAAATAACACATAATCTACTAAAATGAATATATTTGAAAATATCAAACTAAAAACATATAACTCACATAATTATATAAATTATTATACATATACTGTATTTAAATAATAAACTTTTTGTTTATTTTGAATTTTATTTAATGGTCTGTTTTTCAACTAGAAATCGTAATGTAAATATACAAAAATAAATTTTGAGAAAATATTATAATAGTTATTTTTAAAAAACTAAGAAAACTAATATTGCATTAAAATGATATAATAAGATGACGAGAATTAAAAATAGTGAAATAAAATTGATAGACAATAACTAAAATGAATATATTTGAAAATATCAATCTAAAAAATATATAACTACATAAGTATTTAGGTTATACTATATTATATTATTTAATCTTTTATAGAGAACTAGAAGGTAATTTAGATATATAAAAATACCACTACAACAAAAAAGCCTTTATAGGACACTTTTTTAGGACACTTTTTGAGGCATGTCCTTTAAAGTGGCTAATAGGACCCTTTGGTTTTTGAGTCCTATTTAGATTAATCTAATACGACTCTTTATTTTGATGTCTTATAAAAGTGTCCTATTAGGACACTTTTAAGTGTCTTATCATTTTAAGCCTAATAGGACACTTTTAAGTGTCTTATATTTTAAGCCTAATAGGACGCTTTTAAATGTCTTATCATTTTAAACCTAATAGGACATTTTTAAGTGTCCTATTTGAGTTTAAAATAATATGAATATAATTATACTGGTTTGAAGTATTATTACATAAAAATATAATTAACTACTTTTCCTTAAGTAAGTTTTGAAATACATTAAGTTTTCAATAGCAGTTCACCATTTAAACAAAAGCCCATTTGAAAGAAAAAAATTACTAGTTTAACCATCACATCTGGTTGTTTCATTAATATACAAAAAGAAGACTTGAAAGCCCAATTAATAAAATACGCATCCAACATTAATTGGAAGCCCAATTAATAACCTAAAATAAATACAACACATGTTTGGTGGTTATTGAAAGCCCATATGGCTTTTTGACGAGTTTTGGTTATTGAAAGCCCCTGGAAATCACTCTGCCTTCTTCTTCTTCCGGCTTTGACAGATTACGAGCTAGAATTTCATCGAGTTTTGCTTCAATTTCATCGAGTTTTCTCAGAGTTTTGCTTCAATTTCATCGAGAATGAGTTAGAATTTCATCGAGTCCTCTTCTTCTGCTAATTTCCACTCCTCTATCGACAGATTACGAGTTTTGCTTTAGGTAAGAGTTTTGTTTCGAGCTAATTTCATAGAGAATGAGTTAGAATTTCATTGAATCCTCTTCTTTTGCTCATTCTACTCGTTTATGAACAGATTTCGAGTTTTGCTTCAGTTTACGAGTTTTGTTTTGAGTTAATTTCATCGAGGAGAGTTAGAATTTCATCGAGAAGAGCTAATTTCAGATTTAGGTAACTTCAATTTCACGTATTGCTTTTTGTTTGATTTATTTTGTATAATTGATTTACATTGATGATGATGAATCTGATTTTGTAAACATTCATCCAAATCAATATACAGATTTTGGTGTGCTGAAAGCTGCAAAATCAAGTTAGAGAAGGAATTTGTGGTTTAAAACATTCAACAAAATCAAGGTAAAATCACTATTTGTTGTGTTTGGATCATTTTGAGCCAATTAACTGATAAGCTAGGGTTTAGCTGATAAGGTAGCTTATAAGGTAGCTATTGATTGATAAGCTAGCTTATGAACAAATTATGTTTGGCAAAAACTAGCTTATGAGTATGTAAAAGGCTAACTTATAAGCTAGCTTATGGTACATGTTTAGATGGACTAGCTTATAAGCTAGCTGATGAACAAATTATGTTTGACAAAAACTAGCTTATGAGTATGTAAAAGGCTAACTTATAAGCTAGCTTATGGTACATGTTTGGATGGACTAGCTTATAAGCTAGCTTATTTTTTTGTTTATGGTCCTAATTGACCTATATGTATATGTGGTTTTCAGTTGATCCATTATCGGAGTAGCTTTTTTTAGTGTTTTTTTAATGTTGCTATTTCCTCAATTTGTGGTTTTGTAGACAAGTTTATTGAATCATGAAAGTTTGCAGTTTATGCTAGGGTTTGCTGAAAAAAATTTAGTTGTTATTGGATGTAGGTTTATAAGTATTGTAACTTTATTCATAATAGTTCATTGTTTACCAAACTTGTTAGCGGTTGAATTGGTTGTTGTGTGCCTATAACTAATGGTGATATTTTTAGCATGTTTGCATTGTATTAGTTAAACTAGAAATTGTTTTGTGTGTGTATTAAAAAGGATTATCGCTTAAATTGGTGAAGTACATTTTTCCATATACTAAGGGGCCGTTTACTTGAACACTTACCCGGTAAGTGCTTACCGGTAAAATTGAACACTATCACCTACCATATGGTACAACATTTTAGTCTCTTAAAACGGTATCGTATGCAACAATTTACCCGGTAAGCTCTTACCGGGTAAGAGTTGTGGATCTCACTTACCCGGATAAGACTTTCGGTCCATGCTATCGCTCTTTCCGGGTAAGATTGTAGTCATGTTCATGTTCTCCCCGTAAGGTAAATTGACCCGGTAAGTACTTACCGGGTAAGCGTCAAGTAAACGGCCCCTAAGTATAATGTCTTGGACTCGATAACTTCCATAGATTAGTTAGTTAATTAATTTGTGGTTGAACTGTGTCTGATTCTTATAATAGTTCATATACGAATGTGACTGACTGTTTTGGTACTCACCGTTCATAAGGTCATTTTGATATAGTTATCAAAATTTAGGGGATTATAGATGTTTAGAGGTTGATTTGGGCTAGGAGAGATTCGATATAGAATGTTGATATAAATCTATAATCCCAATATTTTAATAATATTTAGATGTTGATTTATGTCAAAATGACCTTTTAAATGTTGATAACATCTAAATTTTGATTTGCAGCCTAAATATAAATGTTGATTTGGGCCAGGAGAGATTTCTTAGCAAATGTCCCTTTCTCCTTTTATCTCATCTCTACCTATATCTGTATTATGTGTGAATTTCTTGTTTGTTTGTTTTTTTACTTTTCCACAACAATGGTTTCATTGGTGTCTCATATTGCTTAATGGGAAATTTTTTTTGATAATTGGCTGGAGGTTTCTTCTTGTTGCTCAAAACCTTCAGCAACTAGAGCAGTATTTGGAATAGTTTCTACAGTTGGGAGTTATGATAAGTTCCTCTGTGATTTGATATAGATGTTATCTTGTTGGTAAAGATGTAGTAAAGCTATAAAAAGTTAACTTCATATAACAAATGCTTGTAAAAACAGCCTATTGGTAAAGATGTTATCTTGTTGGTTAGAAACATTGATATTATATATATATATATATATATATATAACAGTGTAGGTTTTTGTTGGGGTTTTATTTACCCCTTTATTACTACTAAAATGACTTCTTCTATGGGTAGTGGTAGACTTGGTAGTGGTAGGTAAAATATATATATAATCTGTTTTGTTGAAGATATTAGTTAGAAATTTCTGCTGTTTAGTATGGCTTAATGAAATAGTAGTATTTCTGTTTTAAGTTTCGTGGGTTTTGTTGGGTTTCTACTTTACCGTTCTATTACTTACTGCCTTCTATTAGTAGGTTGGTAAAATATAATCTGTTTTTTGGGTTTTGTCAATATTAGTTAATTATACTAATATTAACTAATCATGTGAGTAATAATTAGAAATGGTATAACATTATATATTATAATTTATGCAAAGTTTTTTAAATTATAATATTTCATGTATTTATACTCAGGTTGAGGAATTGCATATTTTAGGGGATCATAGAATCACAGAGGAACTAAGGGCTTTAGCTAGTGGTCCTATTGAGATTGTGAAAAGGTACAAGGGTTTTATTGTAAATGGTTTTAGGTTTCACACAAAAGAGCTTGAGCAGAAAAGAAAAACACAAAATAGTGGAGTTGTGCTTGATGCGAGGACAAATAGCTTCTCGAGTGTTAGAGATAACAATCCTGTTGTGGGAGATGTAACCTACTATGGATCTTGAGAGATATTATTGAGTTAGAGTATTCGATTGACAAAAGAGTGGTTTTGTTTGATTGTGATTGGATCTCAACCGGTAAAAGGAAAAGGGAAGATGAGAATGGGTTTACTTTACTTAATTTTAAGGGATTGAAGCCTCATAATGAGCCTTTCATACTAGCTTGCCAAGCTCAACAAGTTTTCTATGTTGCGGACTCCGCCGACAAAGAATGGCAAGTTATGATCAAGACAACAGCTAGAGATTTTTATGACATGAATGAACAACCAAGTCTTGATCATGTTGATACATACTTGCAAAGTGAAGTCTTTAGTCGTCCTCAAATTGATGAAAGTATGGACATTGACTTAACTAGAGAAGGTTTTAATGGAATTATCGTTGACAAAGACATCCCAATTTTAGATGGAGATGAAGATCAATGTGATGCCTTGTCATGACTTCGATTAATATGTGTAAGAACTAATTATTTGCATTAAATTTTGTGATCTATTTGCTTTTGTTCAATTTATTTACTAATCTTTGGATATTTGCTAGCAATGTCTTCTAGGATGAATAGTGGAGAGAATTTGGCTCATGGTAATGGTAGCCAACAAGTTCAAGAGGAGGCAATTAACATAGGCTTTGAACAATTTTATTGATGATCCAGGTATGGTGATGTGTATATATATGTGTGTCATATTTTGAGGATTACTATAATTTTGTATTCATTGAAAACGAAAAGTAAAGCATAATATCACCATTTTACTTATTTTGTAGTTATTGATGGAAGCTCACACAAAAGAGTTAGAGGGCCAACATATATGCCAAGTATTTGGGCTCGAGAAGAAGGGGATCGTATTTCTGTTGAGTTCAATGAATATGGTCAGCCTATTGACAAGGAAACTACTAATAGTTTGAGTCATTTCATGGGATCTTTGGCAAGGAGTGGAAAGTATTGTCCGGTTGATAAAGCATGGCATCAAGTTAAGGCAACTAAGAAAGGAATGTTGCTAAACTTTTTAGAGGTATACTTGAAGTAAACTAAAGTTAAGTAAGTAAAAGTAGTATGCTAAGATTATCTAACTTTTTCTTGTTTGGTAGACAAAATTTGATCTTCCACCTGGATCCGATGATTGGATTTTAAAATCATTTGCAAAGAAGGTGAGAAATTGGAGGGCAAGAATAAAGAAAGATTACTATGATCCATCTCTATCACTTAAAGAGCAAATAAAGTCTAAGCCCAAGAGAGTTCGCCCGGATCAATGGAACAACCTTATCAAGAATTGGAACAAAGAAGAGGCTAAGGTATGTTATTATTAGTTCGCTTCTCATAGATATACAATTTTGATTCCGATTTCTGTTTTCTGTTCTATATTCGATTTATTTTTCCATCATTAGTCTTTGTTATGGTTCTTATGTTTTCTTCAATCATGTGTGTTTTATCTACCTTTTTGATGTTTGCGATGAGGAGTCCACTTAATAATAATCTGGCCATTATTCTTGTTCTAGTTTGTGCTAAAAGTGATCATAAGCTATTAGTTTGGGTGAAAATTATATAGTGAGTTGTTTCAATAAACCTCATTCCAACTTGGTTCGGTTTGGAGTTGAGTTTTGATTTGCTGAGTTTTGATTTGTGCTTTTGTATATAAAAAAACGTATAATATTCAAGATAACTTTCAATTTCATGCTAATTTGTAGCGCGAGCATGATTTGTAGCATATTAGCTATTTCTATTGTTTTTAATAACCACATAGGATTTGGTCCTTGATAACTATAGTTTGGTTTGATTGCAATGAATATGGTCCTTTTTCTTGTAAGTTATTCATATGGGAAACAATGACATCACAAACAGCACATGAAGAGCAAGGTCTGAATAGTAGGGAGTTTAGTATATATTGCAAGAGTATAGATTGAAACAAATAATTAAGTTGTGCATCTATGTAAGCAAATAATTGGGATTAATAAATTTCTAATTAAGTTATCTGTTATTCAACTAATTCCCCTTTTCATATGTCTTATTTGTTCATGTGTAAGCCTAAGATTGCCAACCTTCGCATACAAAGTAGAAATTTTTAGAGCCTGTCATCTATACTCCATTACTCTGCATCAAAAGCAAGTATTTATAGCATAATACTGATAATAGCACACCTTTGAACTTTAGATTCCAGCTTCTGATTGAAATCTCAACTGAAAATCTCCTTGTAGACGATTCATGTTTTCATCTTTTCGTTCACATAACCTACTATTAAAAATTGATCCCGTCTAAGTTAGTTAAAACTGAGTTATAAGTTTGGCATGTCGCATGGCGTACTTCTAGTCTCAATACAAGTAGAATTAAAATATAACAGTTAACTACAACAGGCATATAAGGCGATCATTTCTCAGTTTTCTTTTGCCGGATTGCCCAATTACGGTTTGAGCTAATTATTTCGACAACATAATATATGTCATTTTCAGAAAATCAGTGAAAGAAATAAGAATAGTAGGGGATATAAAAAGATGGTGCAAGTTACAGGGAAAAAAAGTTTTGCTCGAGTTCGTGAAGAATTGAAGGTACTTATTCTCTATATTGCACTTACTCATATAACTAATGTAGTATTTATATATTACTTAATATACATTTCGGTTGTTATAGGAATCTTTGTCGGGACGTGAACCTAGTCGAATGGAGTTATTTGTTGCATGTTTCTCCAAAGATGGCACCACCAAAAATATAGAAGCTAAAAATGCTATCGTATGTTGTATTTTTAATTTGTTTATTGCATATGAAAATTTTACGTGAGTTTTAGATTAGTTTTCACAAGCTTTATCATATTTATTTAACTATAGGAACAAATGCTAGACCTTAACTTTCAACTACCCGAGGGTTCGCTTGATGAGCCGGGGCCTGATGATGTATTTTCAAAAGTGATGGGAAAAGACAAACATGGCAGTGCTCGCATGTATGGACTAGGTGTTCGAGCTTCAGATGTTTGGGGAGTCTTTCCAAGTCGTGCTGCTTGTTATAGAGAGAGCATGCTATGGAAAAAGGCTTATATAGATGTTAGCAAAGAAGTAGCTGAGGTGAAAGCTATGATTTTAGCGATGCAAGGGTCGAATGAGTATACTTCTAGTGTTTCAAGTGCTCCTGTAACAGCAGTAAATCCTCCTCAAGCAACAACTGAACTTCAACCTCTAAAGGTACGTGTTTTATTTTACTATATATTGCTTACGGAAATAAGGCAAGTGCATAACAATATTTTAACCAATTACTAACGTGTGTTAAACAGAAACTCCCAATATCCCTCTATATTTAACCAATTGCTAACGTGTGTTAAACAAAAACTCCCACCCAAACCAACAATCCCCACCTGCACTTGCACTTTCTTGGCCTTTTTGACCATCCTCCCAATCCTTACTTGCAATCCTTTTTCTTTCATAATTAAATCAGAAGCCATTCTTCAATTTTATTGTTGCATATGTATAGCAATAGTAGTTGGTCATAAACAAATGATGTGTGGAAGAGGTTGCTACTGGCCATAGTAGTTGGTCTGTTTTTTTTATTGATATATGCAAATTTATTTTATGCTCCGATTGCATTTTGACTGATTACCTGACTAATTTGTGTGTTAGCTATGGACTAGTAATGATTATTATATGGTTATAACTATGTTAAGGTTCTGGATAAGTAGATACATCTGTTCATAGCTATGGACTAGTAATGATTATTACTTGACTGATTATAGTTTTTGAGCTAATGTGGTAGAATTTCCCTGTTTTGACTGTGTTGCCTTTTAGTTTCTATCCTTTTTTGGCACAATTATTGGTGGTGTTGTTCTTGAATATTCAGTTTCTACTTGCTTTGTATAAATGAATCCATGGAATGAATATTTTAAGCAACTCTAACGAGTAGGTCCTTCAAATTTTAGTTCCTTTGTAATTTCCTTGAAATTCATGCTTGTGGCACAAACTGAAAAAAAAAAAATGCTTCTTGGTACCTAGGGAATAAAGGCACTGGTTGAAGGATATAATAATATGTAAGTTACCTCAAAATAAATGATTTGGTGTTACATGGCTTTCAATTGTTTGGCACCAAATTGGAAGAGATATATGATGTCAATCTATATATGGAATATATATATATATATATATATGTATATATTATAAATGATATGGAATATCAAGGATGGTATAAACATCTAGAGTAACACATATAAGAATGATAAACTGCATGTTTCAAGTGTTTCAAGGTATTTGTTTATTTTCCTTTAGTTGTTTTTGTACAACTTACTTAAATTATCCCTATTTTAGTTATTTTCAATGGTAGAGGAATTGTGGAATCTCTAATTTCTATTAAATACTAATTGTAGGTTGGAGATGTTGTTCATCTTAAGAGTATAATAAATTCCATGGAGATTGTGGCACGAGGACGGATTAGAAGCCTAGATCCAGATGAATTGGTTGGTGGTGAAGAGATTGGTCCAAATTGGTGTGAGGTGCATGTTCTAGTTGCAATTAAAAGGCAGGAACGTTTGGTCAGGCCACATGGATTGTTTATTACAGTTGAGGATGCTATTGGAGCAACAATAGCATGGCCATGTCCTTTCACTTTGGTATGTTTAGTTCTTTCCATGTTCAATTAATATGGTTAATTACTTTGGTAAGTGCTTATTTTGTAAACGAGTCCTTAATAAGTATAAAATTCTTTATCATATAACTTTAAGCTCATATATATGCTATTGAATTGTAGGTGGTGCATGACGAAGATTGAAGATGTCCTTTCACTTTGGTACTAATTAGTTTTTGTATTTGGGTAATAAGATGTAAGATGTAGATTGGTACTAATTAGTTTTGTCATGATACGACTTTATGGTGGTAGTTGGTACTCATATAAGTACTTGTGAAACATTGAATTTTGTTCAATTGAAAAATCAATTCATAAAGCTTTCATATATGCTTTTCAAATGTGATATTATACAAATATTTTATAATTGAATGAAGAGCCCTATTTTAGTCGTTTAGGACACTTTTAGTGTTAATTATTATAGTCTATTAGGACACTTTTTAGTGTTACTTAGTTTATTTTATAGGACTCTACAATTTGTTTCATAATCATGTAACTTATTAAGACACATATTTTGGTACTATAAAAACGTTTTTACGACATTGAATTTCGTCCTATTAAACCATCTTTTGGGACACCAATATTTGTCTTTAAATGTAAACATCTTATGACAACATAAAGCGTCCTATATTATAGCCTATTAGGACACTTTTTAGTGTTACTTAATCCATTTTTATAGGACTAGAGAATATGTATCGTAATCATACAACTTATTACGACTCTCAAATTCGTCCTACTAACCTAATACAACACCCTTAGATGAGACACACATGTTTTATGTCCTATAAACTAAAAAGTCCTATTAAGTACCCTATTGGGACACTAATGAGGGTCCTATAAACCCATTTTTGTTGTAGTGTACCCTTGAGATTAACAGAAAAATTAATGGAGTTAATCATGAAATATCGCTTTTAGAGCAAAACAAAACCAGGGAGACGATTTCAAGAGTTATCAAAATTTAGATCCTACTTTCAAAGACTTCACCAAAAATTAGAGTTTACTCTTTTCTTTGGGTATTGTATCTCAACAAGTTTATTCTCTTTATTGAAAAGTGTTTTTCAATTGTTTAGTTTTCTATAAATAAACTCTAGAAAATGACATAGCTTTATTGTTCTATAAAAACATTTTTATTTTCCATTTCTGAAGTTCTAAAACGTTTTGGATTGCTCTCTTTCTCTTGTGTACACGCACAAACCAAAACAAGAGGCAGGTAGAAAACATGATCGTCGAACAAGAAGAGAATTCCTTAAAACGGATAAAAGAAGGAAATAAGAAAGTTCATTTTCTTAAACTTTTTTCGTTTGCTGATCGATATGACGTGGTGTTAATGATGATTGGAACATTTGGTGCCATTGGGTTCGGGATGGCACACCCTCTAATGACTGTTATATTCGGAAAAGTAATAAATTCGCTAGCAACTTCTGACAACTTAAATGTTGCAGATAAAATATCAAAGGTAATATTCTTGAAGTTTATTGTTTTGGTATCTATCATTAGATTGTATGTTTCATAGCTTATTCGAATATTAAATTATAGTTTCCAATAATTTTTTTAATTATACAAAAATAAATATGGAAAGAAACGATCAAGAATATATTACAGTAACAAATAAGTTGATTTTTCGTTATCCACATAATACAAGTACTGAAACTATTATATGAAATTATTAGCATCCATAAAATAATTTAGAAATAAACACATTGACTAACTTTGACCATTTGATTTTGTGAACTACAAATTTTAATGTTTTTGAAACATGTTGTTATGAAAATAGAGATAAATATTTGTTTTCTTTTTTGTGACTGGCAAGCAAGAACTCAAAGCAAGAGCTTCAACATGATTATCACCCTCATTAAGAGCTTAAAAAAAATTTATTAAAAAAACATGCATCTAATAAGGAGTTAGATTGCAAAAGACATAAAAGGTTACACCTCTAAAGGATACAACACTAATAGTTCGAATCAAAAATACTATATATGTTTCCTAAGTCATATGCTTAATCCAAATATATGTATATATAAATATATGATAGCTAAAAATACCGATTACATTTTGTAAACCATTAATAGGGATGTTGAATGAATTGGGAATTGAAATATATCAAAAATTATCATATATTAAATCAATAATAATATTATATTGTAGTTTTTTATTATTAGTATTTATATAATATAATTTATGTTTTCTTCACGATCTATTCATTGTGGGTATATATTTAGAAAGTCTCAAACAAGATCATTAACAAGATCATATATATGAAAGTGACAAAGAGAATTAAATAATAATTAAAATTTAAAATAAATTACTTAAATAATAAGAAAGGAAAAAAAAAGGACAACAAAAATATAAAAAATACAAGAAAAAGACAATGATGAAAGGAGTGAATTTAGCAATATTATGATGCAATCAGTTAATCCCTTTTTTAATTTTTTAATAGTATTTATACTTTTTTTTATTCTTTATCTTTAATTTTTACACTTTAGTATTATGTATAGGGAAAAGGGAATGTATTGCTGTTATGTACCTAACATTAGGTACAATCCCTATCAAAACTACCTAGTTTTGATTAAAACCCACAAAAAAAAAAAATTAAGCTTCTCCATTCGGATCGACAACTCCAATCGATTTCATTCTGAATATCAAAATCGATTCCAAAAATCAATTTCATCCAAGTTTCCAAATCAGTTTCATATTCCCAAACTCATATAAGAAATCAAGGACCCAACTTAACCAATGATGTAGTTTTTGCTTTGAATTAACCGGGTAAATATTACATACTATGCAATTGGAAAGTAATCAATCAATGATGCATAAGAGCATGTTTGGACTGAAATCTATTGAAATGGATTCTGGGTTAATATAGATTTTGATACTGTCAATGATAATCGATTGATATATTGTCAATTCCAAATTCCAAATCCAAATTCTATTCCAAGTTCCTAACTTGGATTCCAAGTTCCAAATCCAAATTCGTCAATTTCAAAATCCAAATTGGATTATGAATGCTTTCGACTTGAATGACTTCGACTCGATTTTTGAAAGAAATCGATTGAATGGAATGAAAGGGTAGTGTTCGATTTTGTTTGTTGGATGTCGATTGGAGTGTGGAGTCGATTAAGAAAGCTGATTTAATTTTTCTCTTTTTTTAGTGGTTTTAATCAAAACTACGTAGTTTTGATAGGGATTGTACCTAAGCTTAGGTACATGACAACAATACATTCCCTTTTTCCTTATGTATACTTTCATATGCTATTTTGTGGAGATTCCTTAAAAGGGAAATTCACAAAACTAGCCATGTTAGCTTCAAAATTGACCAAATAGTTGTCTTTTAAACAAGCTATATATGTTGAAATAACCGAGAAATTAACAAAATTGGTTTAGTAAATTTACATATTTACTTTATCAAACATTTCCTAGCAAATGGTGGGTCGTATCTTAGCTAAAAAAGCAAATAATTTGCTTTTGTGGCATAACTTGTGGAGATTTGAGTAGTGTTGTGTACATTTTGGAAACTTGTGGATTTGATAGTTATTTTCTTTTTCCTCCCTTAGAAAGACGTTTCAAATTTTATTGGGACGAAGCTTTTAGCTGATAAACTAGTTAACAGCTAATAAATTTTGACTAATAAATTATCCTATAAATTAATTATATTTGGTCAAAATTAGTTTATGATTATGTAAAATGACCAAAAAAAATATTTTGGAATATAATAATTAATATTAATAAAAATATAATTTGGTAAAAACTACAAAAATAACTTTACTCTAACTAACGTTTCAATAAGATAACTTATAATTCATAAAATAACTTATGATTCATCCAAACATGTAGTAGCATTTCAGCTAACTTATAAGCTAGTTTTTTTCCAAACACAACCTTAGTCTTATGAAAAGAAAAATCTCTTAATTTTTTATATATTTTATTTTGGACCTTATATATGTTATAAATGTTCATATCCTTAGACTTGGTCAAACATTAACAATTTTGTACTCTTAACTAGGTATTAAGAGCCCGAACTTCGTACCAGATTATAAACTGTAATAAATTTTATCATAAGTAGTAAGATACACTAAATAAAAATATTAGTTTTAAGAGATTTTAATTTAAAGCTTTCTGAAAAAAGTTAACTTATAAATTTATTATTTAAATTATCTATTTGGTTGGTGACGTTATTAGTTGTCTATTTGGTCATCAACATTTGATTATTAACTTTAGTTAATAAAAATCGTAATAAATAAGAAGTAAATGTTGTGAATGAATGAAGGTGCACACCGGCGCATGATTTTATTTATTTATTAAAGTTAATAGTTTATAATTAATCAATAAAATAAAATGCATTGATTAAATAAATAAAGTAAGAAATAAAAAATGTTAATTATGTAATTTGAAAATACAAAATATAAAGAATGGTCTACAATAATGATCAAATATGTAATTTAATCAAACATTTTTTTAATAAGTTAACCACTTATTTAAAAAAGTTGGATGGATGTATGAAAATGAAATTAAAATAAAAACACAGGGATGAAAAAAATTGTTAAAGAGTAAGGATAAAAATCGTTATAAATATAATACGATAGGGACTAAAGTTGTTGTTTTGTAATTTAATCACAATGGCAATCTTGTAATTATTTTATTCTTTTTTTTTGTTAAAGTTATAATAGTTTATAATTAATCAATAAAACAAAATGTGTTGATAAAATAACTAAAGAAAGTAAAAGTAAAAAAATATGAATTATGTAATTTAAGAATAAAAAATACAAGGAATGGATTAATATAAGAACCAAATATGTAATTTAATCAAACAACTTTTCAAATGATTTAACTGCTTACTTTAACAAAATTGGATGGAGAGATAGAAATGGAATAGAAAAAATATATAGGGATGAAAAAAGTTAATTATAAAATATCATGGACGAAAATCGTTTTAAGCAATTTTCAAAGGCAATACGTGTATGGGGGAAAAGTTGAGGTGTAAATGTGTAAAAAAACAAAAATGACAGCCGCCTTTTAAAAAATGTTGTAAGTGGGTGAAAAACAAAATAGCATAGTATGCAATTTTATCAACTTTGAAGATCAATTGTATACTTTTCCTCGCAATTGTATAGTATATATAATTATTATTAAATTAGGATCTAAATAGTGTTTTTAAATACATATAAGTGTCTAGTAGCATTGGCTTCTTAGATTTTTCTAAAGATTACGATAGAACGAAACGTTAAAGGCTTTTGATCAAATTCCATACACCTAAGAGTAAACTCTAAATTTGGTCCTTGTGGTTTAGTGAAATCTTTAAAAGTGAGACCTAAACTTAAGTAAATCTATAAAACATATTTATGGTTTCTAATCCACTTTGAAAAACGGTCCTTAAGACAGGCCCTCACCCCCTTTCTTTACGGTGATATCCAACCACCGCCACCATCGGTGTCCCTCCCGTTTCCGGGTATAAAAACTCACGCCCCATGTGTTTTGCTATTTCCGGGTTTTTTTTTTGCCGAATATGGTGACGGGTTTCTGCTCGGAGATATTGGCGGATTTTTGGCCAGAGATGGTGACCGGTTTTTTGCCGGAGATGTGATCCGTCTTATATATCTATATATACATTATATTAATTTCCTTAGAAGAATAAAAAAAGTAACTACAAAATCAAATAATCTATTTTTATGTTGTTTTCTAAATTAAAGTTTAATTATTTTAATGATACGACAAAAGTACCCTTGATTCTAATGGATGAAGTAAATAAAGTTAATTAGTAAGGATCACTTTCAAAGTAAAATGTAAATTATAAGGACTATTTTCAGACTTATTAAAGTTTAGGTCCTATTTTTTAAGATTTTGCTAAACCATAAGGAATAAAATTAGAGTTTACTCTACACTTAATTATTTTATTTTATTTTTGGAAAGACTAAAAAAGACGACACAAACAAAATGTTCCAAAAGCAATAGTTTGTTCATGAAATATTAGTCATGAAAAAAAAAAAAAAACAAACAAATAACATAAAAATAAGCAGCCTAAAAAAAAAAAACCAAAGTCAAAGCAAATAAACAAAAAACTGATTTTCAAGTGCCCACCATCTTAATTATTTTAATACCATGTAAAATGAAAAAAAGCAAAAAACTTACAACAGATGAGAATCGATCGAAAAATAATTTTACATAATTTTTTTTCTCAAAGGTTAGAAAATAAGGTATTGTCTCATATTAATTTGTTTCATACTATGATAACTTTATATGTATTTATTTCAAAATAAGAAACTTTTAAACTTTTAGTAGGTAAACCGGAAAAAAGTTTTTCATTTCCTTTTAAATAATATCTTAAACTCGGTATTTAATTAAAAAATCACATAAAATTTATTTTTATATCGGTTCTTACAAGTTTGTAATTTTGTTGTGACTCTCATTTTGATTATTGCCCAAACCCAAATCCAAAGCTTGATCCCAAAAAACCCAGGCCTAGTGAGCCAGAAACATGGATGGATCTAGATTTTTTCCATACAGTAACACCATATAATATAGAAAAATGAAATCTATTGATCCCAATTTGTTGAGATTTGATACTAAAATGACTCTAATATTACTCTAAATGTGAATATAATGCAGCGGAAGATTTATATAGAGTAAACAAAGTTTGAGTGATCAATAACAGTAAGAAATATATATGAATTAATCAAGTGAATCTTACTGAAAATGAAGAACACCAAGAACACGTAGTATGTGTGTAAAAACAGAGAGAATTCGCTCCAAATGTATTAATTGAAAATGATAAAAAAAACATACTGATTACAAAGGGAAAGTTCCTATTTATGCATTCAAATAACTAACTAACAATCTAGGATCTAGACATGTGGAACAATCTCACACGTCTAAAAGAAGTCGGTTAAATGAATGCACATGATGAGCACGTGATGTGAAAAAGTCCTTTGCAAAACTGTCAAGTCTTCAGGCTTATAGAGAGTTTGGGACTCAGAGTCTCTTTGATGCTTCCCAGAGCCTCTGCAGGTAATGTTTTGTGTCTTCTGTAGTCTTCTGTAGGGTGTTTGGAAAGGCTTATTTAAAACAACTTATGAGTTTTGACAAAAGTACTTATTAACTTATGTGGTGAGGAAAAAGAGTTTTTTAAAAAGTGTTTGGATTAGCTTATTAGCTTTTAGGGGTTTGATAAGGAGTTTTTGATAAGTTAGTAGGGAGTGACTTTTCAAAAATGACTTATTAGCTTTTAGGGGATGAAATAAGGAGTTTTTAAAAATAGCTATCCAAACACTTTATTTTAACTTATTGCTTCTTCAAAATGAAATAGTTATAAGCACCTCCAAATAAGCCCTCCCAAACACCCTCTAATCCCTCTGTAAGCCATTGCGAAGATTTGCTTCTGTCAAGTCTATACTTATCATTTTTCTATACAAAATCAAAATAGCACGGCTTTTGTCAACTTTTCTTCAAATCTTTTTTTATTGACTTTTAATATCTCCCAATGTGTTTAGCCCAATACCATTGTTTCAAGGGATTTTAAAAAACTTTTTGCTTGATTTCAAGGATTTTTAAGGTTTTTTAAAATCAATTTTAAGGGACTATTTTACTTGATTTCAAAAGTTTTTTTATTTGGTTTTTTTGTTTTGTTTTTAGTTGATCACAAGATACTCTTGCACCTTTTATAAATGTAAAAATTAAAAGAGATAATACAATGGCATGTGCCACCTTATTCTCTTTTATGGGTCTGTCCATAGCTAGAACCTAGAAGTAGAACCCTGGTTTGGGCCAAACCTTGAAGCCCAAGCAGACTAAAATTTTGAGGGCAAGCATACACCTAAACCTGATGTAAAGAAGCTTAGAAAAATCGAATTAAACTGAGAAAAACCTGCCTTCTGCCCACTAAAAACAGATTTAGAATATCAAATTGAAAAAAGGTGGACCTTGTGCATATATATATATATAGATGTGGGTTCATATGATAATGCTAACTATTAAAGGAAAAAAAAATCGATAATGTACAAATCATATATGATTAATGTACAAAATCATATGTGATTCACGCGACTTTAATTCGCATGACAAGTCATCTGCATTCAGTTTTTTTTTCCTTTAGTATAAAATCACATGAGACATTAGCAATTTTTGTTATTTTTTTATTATAGTTAGCTTTCTGGTTTGAACATTTATATGTTATATGTATAGATAGATATATAGATATAGACACACATGCATGTGTTTTTATTTTCGTATCCTTATTAGAGGTATACTTGCAATTAACATCATGTTGTATGTTTTATAGGTGTGCATCATGTACTTGTATTTGGCGATAGGCATCGGCATTGCCTCTTTTCTTCGTAAGTCTATTTTAACCAATTACCTATATATCATCACATATTGACATACGTATCTTTTCAATGCTATATAACAAGTGTCCGAAAATATTTAGAATTAAAAAATACAGCTCAAACGTTATTATATATGTATTGTTTATCAATCGATCTTTTAACCAACCTCGGCTGTTGGTATAAACACCATCCTAGCAACAACAAAAATTAAAACCAAACTGATATCTATTTATAAATCATTTACCTTTCAGTGTAACATTCTCGGTCCTAAAATTAGATTGTTTGTAAGGGGTCTAGTAAGCGCTTACGGATAAGATTCAAAACTACCACTTACCTTACCATTTGAGATTTTTAGTTTATCAAACCGGCATTGTGTACAACAGTCTACCTGATAAGAGTTATCACATTCTTTTACTAGGTAAGAGTGTAAAACTCTTGGTCCTTACCATCGCTCTTATTAAAAAAGATTTGTGGTTCATGACATTTAATCCGTAAGGGTAAATGACCCTTAAGTATATTTACATTCTAACATGGAGTAAAAACCTAAATAGAATCATTCAACTAACAAATATATCATATATATGAACCATGTATAATATTAAACTTTTGCTTTAAAATACAAAGTAACATATAAACTTCACTTAAATAGAATCATTCAACTAACAGAATAAAATCTTAAAACATTAGAGCCCACAAAACTTAGAGGCTCTATTCCGTAGGCAAGTGTCATTTTTGGTTAGAAGTGCTTTTAAACCATGATCACTTTTGATCAAATACCCTTCCATGCATGAATTGCGGCTTAAAATGGAATTGATCTGGTGTATCTCGGTGCATCTCATCCTAATGTTCGTCCAATTTTCTCACGCTTCTCACTGTAACCCAACCCTTGTTCCATATCTCATGATTATGCGGGTGCGGATGCACCGCGATACCAATGATTTGGTTTGGTGTAGTGTAAATATTTTAAGTTACTTAACAGTGCAACCACTTAGTTTTGTTTGTGTACCCACTCAATTTTCGCTATGAATTTTGAAATGCTTCGGTCACTTTAACCGTTTCATAGAAAAAGAAAAGGGTTTGTAAAGATCACAAACGAATAACTAGTTAACTAATTCCAAACTCATGAAGAATTGGGTGATCAACAACCATTTTGAAAATTTTCTGGATCCGCCTCTGTTTTGTTTTGTATGCAGAGGTGTCGTGTTGGATTGTAACGGGAGAAAGACAATCTATCCGCATTAGGGGACTCTACTTAAAGGCAATATTGGGACAAGACGTTGAGTTCTTCGATACCCAAACTACTACGGGTGAAGTCATAGAAAGAATGTCAAGTGACACTATCATCATCAGAGAAGCTCTTGGTGAAAAGGTGCGTTTTTAATGTGCTTAATTATGTCACCTATAAACATATATAATCCACATATAAACCTTTCCTTCTTTTAATAATATAGGTAGGAAAGTTTGTTCAACTTGTTACAACGTTTGTTGGAGGCTTCCTGGTATCATTTATTCGAGGTTGGCGGCTTGCACTTGTAGTATCCTTGTGTGTACCATTGCTGGTTATTGCTGCAGGCTGCATGTCCTTTATCATCTCGGAAATGGCGGTGCGTGTACAAGCCTCCTATGCACAAGCCGGAAATGTGGTTGAACAAACGGTTGGAGCCATTAGAACCGTAAGTACAAGCAGAAAAACGATCTAGATTTCTTTTTCAAGTATATAATATTGTATATGGTGATACTTAAGCACACTCGCTCCTATTTTAACCTTTGATGAGGTTTGAACTTTTGACCTATGGGCTCAACAGGTAACCTGGATACTGTTGGGTCATTCTCTGACAGGAGATACTTTCAAAGTGTATCCCATAACTTGATATGATATTTTACTTGAACTTTTCTGTAACATCTCGCTTACCACGATACAATATTGTCCGTTTTGCTCTACTGGCTCACGGTTTTGTTTCTGGCGACCTAGTAAGGACTTCCCCAGGGGGTCACCACCTGACCTTGTACTGCGCCCACCCAAGCATGTTTAACTGCAAAGTTCCTATGAACCTGCCATGCTTGTGGCCCCAAAACATGTTGTGTCTAGTAAGACCAAAGTTTACTTATGAACCCAAAATCTCTTCTGTCCACGGCAATATGGGATTTGCGTAAGGTGTTACACCTTCTTATCTTTATTGTGGTTTATTAATTTTCTACAGGTTGCATCCTTCAATGGAGAGAAACAAGCAATACAAAAGTACAACAAGAAGCTAGAAATTGCTTATTCTGCAATGGCTCGTCAAGGGTTGGCATCGGGTTAGGAACCGCTGTATCTTTACTAGTTTCCTGCTGTAGCTATGGGCTAGCTATTTGGTATGGATCCAAATTGATTTTGGAAAAGGATTACAATGGTGGAGAAATTATTAGCATCATGATGGCCATGATGTTTGGGGCATTGTAAGTAATTATGCCATCTACAATCCATATGGTATTTTGAACAAATTTTGGTTAGAATGTAACATAGTCTCAAAAGGTCCTTTTTAGTACCCATTTTGACCGATAAATTTGACATCCACATAATGTTACAAGATCATCAGGTTACCCATCAAAATGGTAAAACTAGAAAATTTTGGACCTTCATTACACTAACTGAAAACAAAAATTATTTGTAACACTAAATAGAAACTAAGTCAAATTTCGTTACATTTTTCTTCATCTTGACGTTTGAACAAATTATTTCTGCTCTAATTCGTGTTGCACCTTTAATTGTACTAGCTCACTAGGCCAGACTTCCCCATGTCTATCAGCATTTGCACAAGGGAGAGCTGCAGCATACACAATGTTTGAGACTATCAACCGTAAACCGAACATTTATGCATACGATGGAGAAGGGATCGTATCGGAAGATATAAAAGGTGAAATTGAGCTCAAAGATGTGTACTTTCGGTACCCTGCACGTCCCAATGTTCAGATTTTATCGGGCTTTTCGTTACACATTCCAAGTGGCATGACTGCAGCCTTAGTAGGTCAAAGTGGAAATGGGAAGTCAACGGTCATAAGCTTGTTGGAACGATTTTATGATCCCGAAAGCGGACAAGTGCTTATAGATGGTGTTAACTTAAAAAATTTGCAACTAAAATGGATAAGATCAAAAATGGCATTAGTTAGTCAGGAACCTGTGTTGTTTACAACTACCATAAGGGAAAATATAATGTACGGAAAAGAAAATGCAACGAATGAAGAGATTGAAGCGGCTATCGAGCTTGCCCATGCTTCGAACTTTATCAACAAGCTACCTCGAGTAAGTAATTTCTCAAATAAATCAACCTTTATTCGGTTAACAAAGGGCAACAAGGCATCAAAACGAAACTTTTTTTTCTTAGTTCATATTTAATGTTAATAAAAAACTTTATTATTGTCGATTGATGTAGCAATTTTTAAAATTTCCTATTTAATGTAACAAAATCTGGACATTTCTTATTATTCTTTTACCCGTTTTGACCCGATATCATGTCTTAACATTTGATGACATGGATACCAAGTTTATTGTCTATTTCATTGTAACCCTTTTGTAAGCAGGTATTCATGTCATAGAATGTTGCCAGATCAGCAGGTTACCAGTTAAGATGGTTAAAAAATTAGTATTTTGAAGCTTTGTTACATTGGTTTAGAAAAAGAAAAAAAAAAGAATCTTCATTACACTGAATAGGAACTAAAATATCAAATGTGCATCAGAAACATAAAACAGCCACTAAAGTAACCTCATCTATTGTGTTCTTTAGGGGCTTGATACAATGGTGGGTGAACATGGGACTCAGTTATCAGGTGGGCAAAAACAGAGAATTGCAATAGCAAGAGCTATTCTGAAAGACCCAAGAATCCTTCTTTTAGATGAAGCAACAAGTGCATTGGATGCTGAATCCGAGCGTTTAGTACAAAATGCGCTCGACACAGTCATGGCCTCTCGAACGACTGTGGTCATTGCACATCGTTTGTCCACCATTCGAAATGCTCAACTTATAGCTGTGGTCCATGCTGGAAAGCTGCTGGAAAAAGGTAACTTAAATGCTCATCCGTTTTTCTATCTTTTGAGTCTATATTAATTACAACAAAATTGGTCTTTTAGGACGTCCATGGGACTTTAATTCATCTAAAGGTGTTACAGTAAGTTGCTTGGGTGAATTTAGTCAAGCTAACACGTGCTATCAACAAGATTGGACAACTTAATAGGAAACATAAAGTGATCATCTCTTTTTGTGTCCTATTAGGTGGTCCAAATTTATAAATAGAACTTGTTAGGTGGTCACTGAAATTTTCCTAACTACTTATTATAGCGCATTTAGATAAGACACTGGTGTTGGTTTTTGGTCCTATAATCTTATATGTTCGAGTTAGGACATGCTCACAAATTAAAACAAGTACTTCAATTTGTAAAGATAACGGGATGGATGTGTAATTAGGTAATCATGAAGAGTTGATAAAAGTTCCTAATGGGGCTTACGCTCAGCTTGTTCAAATGCAATCGGGCAAAAATCATCAAGCAGAAGAAGCACAGGTTGCCATAGAAGTAGAACTAGAAGATATCCAACAAAGTTCATTTGCTGGATCATCGGTTAAAAGGTCCCCCATCAATCATGGATCTTTAGCAGATACAATATGTGCCATGAATACGCAAGAAATGGGAACCGTAAGCGAACACAAAGAGGATACGACTGGACCCGAGAGAGTAAAAAGCATTCCTATCAAACGGATAGCATATCTAAACAAGCCTGAACTGCTTGTTTTGTTCCTTGGATCTATTGCTGCAATTGCACGCGGTGTGCTTTACCCTATACATGGGTTAATAATGTCATCCGCCATAAAAATATTCTACGAACCACCAAACAAGCTTCGTAAAGGTTCAGATTTTTGGGCATTGATGTATGTCGGTGTGGGGGTTTGTTCCTTGTTAATTGTGCCGTTGCAGAACTACTTTTTTGGAGTTGCAGGAGGTAACCTGATTCAAAGAATCCGCTCGTTGTCTTTCCGAAAAATTGTTCACCAGGAAATGAGTTGGTTTGACAAACCCGAACATTCGAGGTACGCCTGTGTTATCAAATAAGGGTCATTTAGGGATTTGACCTCAAATGAGTTATTAATTAAATTTATGACCTCGTGGTATATTAAGGAAAAATGGTTTTATACTTTTCAGAAGGTCATGGATTTAATTAAAATGGTTATATACCAAAATATCTTTAGAAGGATAGATTCTTTAGGTTGTGCTTATGACAATTTACTTTTAACTACATGGCCTTTTGAGAAATTTTTTAAAATATTAAGGCATTCTTTTGTTAGACAGAGGCATTCTTAAGTATGTTTAACCCCCTTTGTCTCAAAACAAATGTTTACGATAAAAATGACACACAGTTTTAGAAATATGTAATTATAACACTTCTTAACCCTCTTAAGTCTGAAAATTAAGAGGTTTGCAGACTTAAGACTGTTTGTCTTATTTCTAAGAAAAGGTCTGAGAGACTTATATATCATCCTCTGAAATTTTAAGAGGTGCATCATCCACCTCTTATTTTTTATATTTGAAATCAGACTTCGAACTTCAAACCTCATAAAAAGAAACAAACTGACACCTTAAAGAATTTCCCGAATATAAAACAGCGGTGCAGTTGGTGCGAGGCTAGCAACGGACGCATCAATGATGAGGAATATTGTGGGCGATGCTTTGGCGCTAGTTGTACAAAACGTAGCCATGATTGCATCCGGCCTCGTGATAGCTTTCACCGCCAACTGGATACTTGCGCTTTTAATACTAGTTTTGATGCCTTTACTTGGTATGCAAGGATACATTCAGCTGAGGTTTTACAAAAGCATTAGTGCTGGTGCCAAAGCCATGTATGAAGAAGCCAGCCAAGTTGCGAGCGATGCAGTTGGAAACATCAGAACCATTTCGTCCTTCGGTGCTGAAGAGAGGGTGATAGATCTGTACCAAAAGAAATGTGAGAAGCCAATAAAACAAGCAGTTAAAAGCGGGATTGTAAATGGTGCGAGTTTCGGGATCAGTTCTTTCGTACTCTACTCCTCAACTTCCTTATTTTTCTACATTGGATCTATTCTTCAGCAACATGGAAGAATAACCTTTAAAGAAATTTTCAGGGTAACTATTTCAAGACTTCAAATCAAGAGTGTTTCCCGAAACAAATGTCCACAATAAAAAGGGCACATAGTTTTAGAAATGTGGAAATATTATACCTTTAACTAACTAAATAACAACTTTGCCCTTAATAATAGGTGGAGTACTGAACTTCTCCATCTCATAGTTAAGGGTAGAATTGAAAAGTAGATGATTACTTTTGAAAGTAGACACTTTTATATTATTGGATACCAAAGATAGAAATGTGGACACTTATTTTGGGACCGAAAAAGTATATTTTCACTATAATACAGACTGAAAACAAATGCAGGTTTTCTTTTGTTTGTCAACACTATCGTCGGGATTATCTCAATCAGCTACATTGCTTTCTGACTTAAACAAAGCTCGGGAATCTATTGTCTCCATATTTGAGATTCTCGACAGTAAGCCCGAGATTGATTCGAGTATCGAAAGTGGAACGACCTTGGATCAGGTAAAGGGTGATGTTGAGCTTCAAAATGTGAGTTTCAAGTATCCAACAAGGCCAGATATCCAAGTTTTCAAGGACTTGTCTTTGACAATACCATCTGGAAAGGTATCCCATCTATCAAAAGCCTTTACATGTCTTTCTTTTGTTGCTTGGTCTATTCTTTAAGAATATTGAAGAATTTGGCCATATCTAAGAATTGCACGCTTACCACAGTCACTTACCTTACTTGATTAACGTGTCAAGGGCCGAGAATCTTAGCTAGTAAGATGAAAGACAAGGAACGAGAGTCTTACAAAGTAATGATCAGGGTAATGACTCTTACTGATAAGCGTAGCTTGGGTAAGATTGTTGTAGATGCCATTTTGATCATCAATAATCTTACCCAATAATTATTAGAGAAAGTGTTAAAGCTTACCTTCCTTAAGTTATGTTTGGAAAATTAGCTGAGATGCCGGTTGCTAGCTGATAAGTGAGTTGTTTATTCTTAACCAGTCACATTTGGTAAAAACTAGTTGATAAGATGGATAACAATGTAAAATGACAAAACAGATTGATGAAAAATTAATTGGAAAAATGTAAGATGAGGAATTGAAAGAAAAAAAAAACAGAAAAAAGCCTTTGGTACTTATTGAAACGCTATTTGAAGTACTTTTTCAAAAAGCTAGCTTATGGACAACTAAATGGGGACTTTCAATTGGCTTAAATAGTAAGTTAGCTTATAAACTAGCTTATGGTTGCAAAACATGGCCTTAAAATATTTCTTAAACTTAGGCACCTATGGTCCAACTGCTTCGTTTTCTAATCTTGCAAAGTTTCTTGTAGACAGTGGCTCTCGTTGGAGAGAGTGGAAGTGGGAAGTCGACGATTATAAGCCTACTTGAACGATTCTATAATCCATGCTCGGGCCATATCTACCTGGATAGCATAGACATCCAAACGTTTAAAATAAGTTGGCTAAGGCAACAACTTGGTCTAGTAAGCCAAGAACCTATACTATTTAATGAAACGATCCGTGCTAACATAGCTTATGGAAAGCAAGGAGGTGCAACTGAGGAAGAAATAATCAAAGCCGCAAAAGCATCAAACGCGCACAACTTCATATCAGCGTTGCCTCATGGCTACGACACCACTGTTGGCGGAAGAGGTAAGAGTTATACATCGTTTGCACGCAATATCACCTGTATAGTAGCTCGCTCGCTTGTTCTTTTCATTAAGCTCTTAAAGACCCTCAAATTTTTATGCCTTAAGGTATGCTTACATCTTAATGCTCACCCTACCTTTGTGTGGGATATATCATGTCCATTTGATTTGGTGTGGTTTCAGGTGAGCAAATGTCGGGTGGGCAAAAGCAACGGATAGCGATTGCTAGGGCAATACTGAAAGACCCGAAAGTCCTTTTGCTAGATGAAGCAACAAGTGCGTTGGATGCAGAGTCGGAACACATAGTTCAAGATGCATTAGATACAGTGATGATTGGAAGGACAACCATTGTGGTAGCTCATAAATTATCTACCATTGAAGGGGCTGATATAATTGCAGTTGTGAAGGATGGTATGATTGTTGAGGAGGGCAGGCATGATGAGCTTATGAACATAAGTGGTGGAGTTTATGCATCCCTAGCTGCTCTTCAAACTACTTCTATCTAATTACATATGTAAAAACTTGAGCAACTTATCTATCTATGAACACTGTTAAGGTCTGTTTGGTTTGACGGGATGTTTTTGAGATGGTTGAATTTTGTGGAAGGATTTCGAATCTTTGGTGTGTTGGGTAGGTATGATAGAATGGAATTGAGTCCATTCTTAATTTATAAACAGTTTATAATAACAAAATATAAAAATAATTGAATTACCTACTCTTAAGTGATTATTAACAAAGCAAGTCTTTTTAACATATGTTTAAGCATTGTCACTAACAAATCATATGAAATCCTAAGAAATACCAACTACCCTGATGCGATTTCTAAAAACCATATTTCTGTCTCATGATTTCAATTTAATTAGTAGGGCTTTCCTTTAAAATAAACGTGAGATTGGAATAGAATCCAATTCCAGAAATTATGCAACCCCTTACGGGGTCGTTTGGTTCATAGATTGGAATTTGGTTGAATTGGAATCCGTTAAAAGAATTTGTTTTTGAAAAGATTTAATGGAATTTGACCATATGTTTGTTGACATGAATTGGAATGGAATTTCACAAAAGAATTAATATGCATGTATTGAGGGGTGGGTTATAAGTGGTGGGGGCATCTTTTACGGAAACAATAATGGTGTGTTGTCAGAGTTTGTGGTTGGGGTGGGTGGCGATTGTGACGGCGCTAGTAGGTAGGGTAAGGGTGGTGGATGGTCTAATGACGACAAGAGTAGTGTGATGGTGGTGGCAGCTGCATCGGGAACGCAAGTGGGTGTAGGTGGCCGGCTATGTATATATTAATATGTGGTAAGAATTACATGCACCAAACTACCAAAGAAATACTTTTCTACTAATAAAGAACAATTTGTTTGGGGATTCTTAAAAGAAAAGAACTAAGGCCATGTTTGGTTCGATGAAATGGTTTTTAGGGATTTAGATTTCATTGAAGGATTTAGGTTTGTGAGGATTTGGAATTGAAAGAATAAGAAATCTTTGGTGTGTTTTGTTTGTTGGACTTGGAATTGAATTGAATTCCACTCTTTATAAACAATTGAGTAAATTACATATTTGGTCCGTATGGTTTACACTTAATTGCACTATTGGTCCCTACATTAAGATAATTATGGATTTGGTCCTTGTGGTTTACATTAGATTGCACTATTGGTCCCCAAACCCTAATTTCATGTGAAATCAATTTGTAAACCACATGGACCAATAGTGCAATATAGTGTAAACCACAAGGACCAATAGTGCAATATAGCGTAAACCATAGGGACTAATAGTGCAATATAATGTAAACCATGGGGACTATTTTCATAATTATTTTAAACTAGAGACCAATAGTGCAATTATTTGTAAACCATAGGGACCAAATATGTAATTTACTCTAAACAATTTATAGAACAAATTATAAAAATAAGACTAAGGGGCTGTTTACCAAATTTTTCATTAAGACCTGTATGGATAAATATGTCTGTCTGGATAAATTTGTCTATCTGGATAAAAGTATGTTGTTGTTTACCTTTTTATCTGAAACAACGGTCTGAACGACAAAAATGACTAAACTACCCTCAATCAGTTTTTAACATTTTGAACCAATTGTTAGTTCAATCAAAATCAAACAAAAAAAAACTAACAAAACATGATACTCTAATTATTTAATCATCAAAAAGACCAGTGTTTAAACCAATTGAATAAAAAAAATGGAAAGCTACTGTTCATCTTCATCAATTACCTAAACCCAAAAACCACCAACCAATAATCCCTAAAATTTTTGTTGATCCAGCTCTCCTAAGACCTGATGAAATGATAATGATCCTGTTACTTTACTTAGTGAATAGGTCTTTACTTCTGTTATAGCTTGAGGAATTATCACTGAGATTGTTCAGTGTTATTCCATGTTACTTATGCTGTAACTTATTTTTATAATCATCAGGATCAGGATCAGAAGATGAACGAGTCTGTTCTGACGTCTACTGATCCTGACCATCAAAGTGAAGACCTCCTGAAGACATCAAGATCATACTCAAGAACCATCAGCGAAGTCAAAGAATTAGCTGATGACAGGACTAGCATGCTCGTGATCTGAAGACGGAACTCAGTGATAGCAGGCTGCTCAAATTCGTATGACATCCTGAAGACTCATCAGGATACAGTGACCTCTAATCAACCTCAGTATCAGAGCATTCCTCACTGATCAGTATCCTGATCCTGAAGGATTAGTGTAATGTCTTAATCTAATGCACAAAAGGATTATTCGCCTTTACTGACACAAAAAGTACATAAGGACAGTCTCTTTCCTGTTCCCTCCGTACTTATCAGACCTCAAGGCAACTGTTTACATGAACCCTCTTTTGCACACCATGCAAAGGATATTTGTTTATAGTAAATAGTACATAGGACCACTTAGAGTGTGACACGTACACAAAAGTGTGTCTGCATGCATTTAATGCATGAGGTATAAATAGGACTTGAAGAAAGGTTCTCCGTACCTCTTCTTCACCTTACTTATCACCCAAATCCTTTTTTTCTTATTCCCTCTATCTTCTTCTCTTTTCTAGTCTTCTCACTCTAGTGCATAGTGAAAGAAACTTAGATTGTTTAGTTTAGACTTTAGTCTTTTCTATTTCCGCAACAATCTGTAAATTCATATTGTTAATACAACAAAGAATTTAAAAGTGAAAATTTGGTGTGATTTATATTCAACCCCCCCTTTTATAATCCCATATACTATCCTTACTTGAAGGTCACCCCCTTGGGACCAACAAGTGGTATCAGAGCAGATTCAAGCTCTCTTCTTCTCTTAAGAAAAATCTTGTGATCCTCTCTCTCTTAATCCATGGCTCTTCAAGCTAAGGATAACTACTTTGATACCGGTTCTGCTGGAAAACCTCCAAGGTTTAACAAAGACAACTTTGCTCTTTGGAAAACCAGGATGAAACTTTTTCTATCCGGTTCTGATCCCCAAATGCCCTACTTCCTGGAAAATGGACCGCATGTGCCCACACAAACTGTCCATGCTGTTCCTGCTGCTAACGGCCAACCTGCTATACCCGCAAGGGAACTGGTAAAGCCTGTGACTGACTGGAATGATGAAGACAGACGCCTTGTCAATATTGACACAAAGGCTAGGTCTCTCATTGCCATGTCACTCCCTGATGACATCTTTCACTCTGTCTGTCATCTTCGTTCTGCTAAAGAAATTTGGAACACTCTCTGTGTCCAATACGAAGGTACTGCAGTCCTCATGGAATCAAGAAAGATATTTTTGGTTCGTCAGTATGAAAGCTTCATTCATCAGAAGGATGAAACTCTCTCCCAGATACATCAGAGATTCAACTGTCTCCTGATCGACCTGAAGACTATTGGTACTGTCTATCCTAATTCTGAGGTGGTTACCAAGTTCATGGAAGCCCTTCCTAAACATTGGGAAATCTACACCTTCTACTTAACTATGTCCAAAGACATAAAGACACTCAAACTAAGTGAGCTGTACGATATTCTTCTGAACCGTGAGCAGCAGAAGAAACTGAAAAAGAATCTCATAAGAGATACTAAAGATTCCAAGAGTACTTCTATTGCATTGGTCTCTGATTCAGTTCCTACTGTTGCTACTCCTTCTTCTGTCACCATTACTGAATTATAATCTTCTGATTCTGACTTGTCAGACTCGGATCCTGATTTTAATGAATCCCTGGCTCTACTTACTCGTTCTTTTAAAAAGTTTGCCAAAAAGGGAAACTTCCAAAGAAGGAAACCTCTTACTCTTACTGACAAGCCTAAAACAGAATATAGGGTAAATTGATAGATTTTTGTAAAGTGGTTTATTTTATTTTTCATTTATTCTTGTAATAGATACATCAATGAATATAGGGGTTTGATTTTTTGAGATTATGTTTGTGTTTAAATTTGTTTTTGATTTGGGATGAATGTTTTTGGAATGAAGATGAATGTTCTTCAGGATGCACATGAGATTGAAGATGGGGTAAAAAGACAAAAATGCCCCTCACATGAGGGGCACATGATGAGGTTAACGGAGCCTATTTGACGGCCGTTAGTAAGAGAGACCAATATGAGCAAAAAAAAACTCATTTTGGGGACCAAGGATACGTTTGGAGGGACGAAAAGCAAAAAGTAGCCATTCGTGAGGACAAAAAATATAATTTAGTCTAAAAATAATTAAATTACCTCTTTATTAATTGATTATTATGGAAAAGTGTCAAAGACGTATTATAAAACATTATTACAAATAAATATTATGTAATCCGTCGAACTACCACTACCTAGAGGGATTCTAAATCCCATGTTTGTATGACTAGTCTCGTGATTTCGATTTCTAACTTCACTTTAAACCAAACACGAGATTTTGGAACAAAATTCAATTCCAAATCCCTCCAAATCCAGCAAACCAAATGGGCCCTAAAGGCATACTTAGGCACTTAGCTATGTAATGTTTTCTTGACATTTCATAAAATCCAAGTATGACTTCCCATTGAGCTTCTGAGCAAAAAATCCCTTGAAGTATTCCTCAAGAGGTACTCGTCGGAAGTTCGCAACTTTATGTTTTGCAACAAGGCTACGTGCAGGGCCTAGTTCGGTACCCATATTGGAGCTGTAAAATGTTGCTACCGAAAACCTCTCGTTGTTTGAGTTCACCGTTGCTTGATGCTCAATGCTCTTATACACCCCATTACTTACAATCTGCAAGACCCACAAAAAGAATTGAGAATGATGAAACTATCAATATTGCTTTCTACTGAGATAAAATGGGATATAATGGGTTTGTTTGATTCACTGAAACAATCAACCATCGGAATCCAAAGTTTAGTTATTACCTCCATTATGTCTCCAATGTTGACTACTAAAGCATGTGGTAGAGGTTTAATAGCTACCCATTTTCCATCTTTTCGAATTCGAAGGCCCTCAGTTTCATTTAGTTGATAGAGGATCGTTAAAGCATCTGCATCAGAATGTGGGGAGAATCCCAATGCCAGTTCTGGCTCGGGACATGGGGGATAATAATTCATTCTTATTGATTGCACGCCATCGTGAAACAACTCTCTCATTTCATCTCCATCCATCTCGAGAGCCTTAGCCATTTGACCCAAGATGGCCATTGCTAGCTTCCTCATTTCCTTAGAGTAATCTTCCAACTTATCCCTACAGTTTAAGAAATTTTCAAAGGGTTAAAACGACTATCCTCTATCACAAACAGTAGAGCAGTTGTTTCTATGAAGATACTGGTGTACGAAAAAGTGTTTGTAAAAATCATAAGAATATGTAGAATAATCTAGCTTAGAAACATAGTAGGTATTTATCCCCTTATTTACTTGGTGTTACATTGTAACGCACAATGTGCATGCTTCCTACTTTCTCTTCTTCGTTCAAAACTCAAACCCTCACTCCTCCTTCCTACTTTGTTCAATTCTCCTTGACTTATTTTTATGGTTGTATGGTTTCTAATTGCAAATCATCCGGTATATAAATTGAAAGTTAATAAGATTTGGAAACAGAATTGGTTATATATGTTTATTAGTTTGTTATCAGTTGGTTTTATGGAGGTCAAACATAGAGATTTAAGAAGTTGCATGTATGCATTAGTAAGTAGTAAACTTCAACTCTAAGAAGCTACAAGAACATGGGGTAAATGCATAACAATAATAATGATAATAATAATAAAAGATAACACACAATGGCAACTTGTATAGCAGAAGCTTTTGATTTGTAGGAGAAAGAGAGAACCTGAGGATGAGAGGCAACTTTTGAAATAGTTGGGATTTTCGGAGATTGTGTGGAAGGGTAGTTATGTAAAACATGTCGGACCAGTCAAGCTTCTGCTCCTCTGATACAACAAACAGCTGACCGAAACCTTCATGGTTGTCTTCTTCCTGCCAAAGCTTTTGCTTCTCCTCCATCGGAAGCTTGAAAAAGTTCAAGACTTCCCTCTTAAAATCCTCCAATAAGGACTCATTTATTCCATGGTTTATAACCTGTTTTTATCAACCATATCAACTAAGCATGTCTCTAGCAAACACAAACACACACACACAGAAAAAAAAAGTAGAACAAGAAACATAATGACAAAATCTTGAGTATAGATGTTTGGTATTTCTTTTATAAAAATATGATGATTATGTTGCTAAACATATAACTTCCATCAAATAAGTACTTTCCATGTGTTACTAATATTCTAGATAAAATAAGTGAGTTTAATTAATGGTCATGCATCAGAAAGGAGAAATCCCCATGGTTTACTAACATGGAGTAGAGAGGAGCTCTATTCATTAACCATCAGGATATTAAACGCAACGGCCTATTTTAGAAATTGTCTTCGCTGTTTTCTTTTTCCATTACCTCAAGCGTGCTTTCAACAACTATGTTCCTCTGTCCTCTTGATTGATCCAGAATGTTTCAGCTTTCCGGAATCCGAACAACCTTCCCATAGAATGTGACAATAAGCTAGCTTATATTTTGAGCCATTGAAAAAAATCCCGTGTTTTATAAAGATACTTCAAGTAGCGTTTCAATAAGCTCAAAAACTTCTTTTCCACTAATGCCCGATGTATTTTTCCAATTAGATGTTCAACATGTTTTTAGGTCATTTTACAATGTTATACTTTTTACCAAACTAGTTTTATCGGCCAAGAGGTAAATAATGTTAGCTTATAAGCTGGTTTGTGGAACATGGCATGGGATAATGTGAGAAGTGCCATTTTTTGTGAGACATGCATGCTTTTAAACCGTTGATCACTTTTAATCAAATACCCTACAATTGAAATTGTGACTTAAAAGGGAATTGATTTGTTGCATCTCATTTCATTATATCTCATCCTACTGTTCGTCCATTTCTCATCCAACGATTGGTAACCACTTCTCACCAAATTTGGCACTTTTCACTACCGGATAAACACAATGTCAAATTCCATGCCATGTAGACCTCCTTGTGTCTATCATAGAAACAATGTTACATCCACATCAAGAAGAAGATTTCAAGCGTATTAAATGCACATTCAGAATTAGGTCGCTGGATCCAAAAGTTTCAATTCCACAGATAACAAAACTCCAATCATCTATAACTATTGTGAAAGGAAAATTGATTTTGTAAGGGGCCATTTACTTGATGCTTACCCAGTAAGTGCTTACCAGGTCAATTTACTTTAAGGGGATAACATGAAAAATGACTAAAATCTTACCCGGTAAGAGCGATAGCATGAACCTCGAGACTCGAGAGTCTTGTATGGTAAGTGATATTGACAACTCTTACCCGGTAAGACCTTATCGAGTAAATTGTTGCATACCATACCGTTTTGAGAGACTAATATATTGTCTGATATAATAGCAATAGTGTTCAATTTTACCATTAAGCATTTACCGGGTAAGTGTACAAGTAAACGGCCCCTAAGTTACAAATAGCCAATATCAGATCTGACCACAGCACAATTCATTTCAAAATAACCACAAATACAGCTATTAATTTATAATAGAGATGGAGAATGAGACCTGGAAGAAACCCCATTGTTTAGAAGCTGTATGAAGCTTATTGAGCTCAATGGAATAGGTTGAAGAAGATTCAGCAGAATCTGTTTCAAGTAAGTTAGAAAGATCAATAATCGGCACAGATGGAGTCAACGGATCATCATCATCATCATCATCGGAGAGAGAATGAGATTCATGAAATTGGCGCACATATCGAAGTGGGATCTTGGTGAGTGGCTGCTTTGCAAGCTCTTGAACACTTGGTACGATGAGTGATCTACCGAAGTTAACTGTTTCATGATCGTCTTCCTCTTTGTGGGTTTCCATGGATTCTGAACAAAATCAAAATTTCTTATCTGTGAAAAATGAAAATATCGTTTTATATTTCCTGAATACGAGGGAAATAAAATATGTTCTTTTTTTAAAGAGTAAATTACAAATTTGTCCCGGTGGTTATGAAATTTTTTGGATCGGGTCCCCTAAACGAAATAATTATGTATATGGTTATCATGGTTTTACTTTTGTTATGAATAAAGTACCTCAACCTAACTCCATTTAGGGGTTGTTTGGTTGGTTTTCCATTAAGCCTTGTCTGGATAAAGTTGTATGTATCGATTAAGTCAAGGGGAGTCAATTTGAGGGCATGAGGAGTACTCGGTCCTTGGGTTGGTCCAATCATAGACTGATTGCCCCCCCCCCCCCCCCCCCACCCGGGCCCAGTTAAAGGATGTGGTTGGGCTCTAGGTCCAGCGTAAGCTGGGCTTGGACAGCGGTGGATTAGTGGACTGCCCGATACAGGGAGGCATGCTTGCATGGTGTGTGTGTGTTCGTGGTAGCCGTTCATTGGTTCAATGCCGCTATTCCAAAAAAAAAATAAGCTACTACCAAACAGCCATATGTTGCCAACTAGATAAGCAATGAATCTCATTAAGCGGCTAACAAACTCAAATAGTCATATATTGCCCTAACTTAGTCAAATATCATCAATAATAGGAAAAAGAAAAAAAACACACACAATCTGACAAACACCCCAAGGAAATGCCAAACATAAGTATTGAAATTACCCAAGAACACTAAAATTTCCAAGAAGTACGAACTCAAAGCTAGTGAGTTTGAAATTAAGAGTAAAATATTATTTGTTCTAGTTGTCGTGGACATCTTTGTTACCACCCAAAGGTAGATTTAAGCCTCGTCAGTCTCTCAATTATAAACATCAAGAATCCCAAATAAAATTTTGAATAAAAACCAAAAACAACATTTGTAACAATGCGCTTCTTGAGAATGTAAAGGAATAGAATGTTAAGACGTGTTTGGCATATCGAGAAAGAAAAGTATGATACACAATTTAGTAGATATATGAAGAAGATAACATGTATGATGCGGTTTTACACGAAGGAAAGAAAGATTTTCGTAATATCTTTCATGGATTTTCCATAGCAACGTATAACTAAACATTCAAAATTTCTCTACACTAATTCTGTTTAGTGGATGGTTTGTGTTTCAAGGGCAAGTGGGTTCCACTTACGTTATTAGATAGGAATGACAACAACCATGAATCTTACTTGGTAAGAGACATAACAAGAACCAAGAATCTTACATGGTAAATGCGAGTAAAAAAAGCCTACGATCAATCAATTTTGATGCCTAAGAGTGTTATCAGATGAACACATAGTCTTTGAAAGAATGCTCAATCAAACAATTTCAAATTACAAGAATACAAAATACAAATCCAAATATCTCAAAGAACCTTGAGGAAGCACATTGTATTAATTTGTTTCTGAAAGTAACAACTAACAACACAAGTTATAAAATGGCAATTGCTAACTTTTCTTAGGCCCCCTCTCACTCCCTTTCATTCTCTACTCATATAATAAAGGAAGATGGAAGGCTTGACGTGGTTTCTTTCTTTTTCCTCCCGACAGTGCATGACACCATGTTTCCACTATTGAGTTTGGTTCTCCTTTTCTTTTGGGACGTGGGTTTTATTTGCAACCATTTTCCTAGTAAAATCATCCTAGATTACTGGATAAGGTTCTTAAGGGTGATAAACCTTGACGTTGAACGCTTACTCTATAAGTGTTTGGATATGGGAGGAATTAAATTTTCAAGTTAAAGTTAAACACATAGAAAAAGAAAACACAAAAGTTGTGATTGTTGAGGTTGATTAAATATTAATTAATAAAGAATAAAAATAAGTTTATATTGCTACAATACACTAGTATTGTAGCTTAGGATTCTATTATTGGATACCAACCATGTTTACATACTTGGTATAGTTGTACTATAAACTAGATAAAGTTAGTGCCAGTAAAATCCATATCAACATATAAAGTTGCTATACATGCTAGTTAGTTTGGTTTAGGACATATTCGGACGGATACCATGAACGTGAAAGCTCTAGAAGACAAAACACATTTTTTGTCGGATGCCTGAAGTTTGGCCTAGATTCTAACTTGACCCTCTTTCTTCATACAACCTCTAAACGAAATTATCGATTTAGCCGACATTTTACAACCTAAATCGATTAAAACCGAATCATAATCCCATAATTATAGGGGTATAAATTGCAAAGATGAACAAACCCCAAGGTCTATTTTTTTTAATCATCCATCCATCAATGGAGAAAATAAATAGAGAAGTTGGTTTTATGGTCGTATCTTTTGACAAAACGCATGGAGGCTTGTCAAAGTCAATAGACATACAAAAAGAAATCGATCTACATTTTCTCCTACTCCTTCGTTGATTTCATCCGCTATTTTTCTGCTCTCAAGGTTCGATTTTTATGCAAAACATTCATCTTTTTATCTTCATATCTATCTGTCTATTTGATTAGCATTAATTAGTATACACCATTCTTGATCTAAGGGTATTCTTGCAACGATTAATCTGTTTTGATTTTAGGGTTTTGTTTCCCAATTTTTTTGGGATCATTGTTTTTGCAATTCATTACATTTTCATGATTTCACTTAAATCTGTTGTATGTTGTTATTTTGCTGGGTTTTTCCTGGTTAAAAGTATGATCTTTGACCATAAATGGGGTAAGAAATTGGGGATTTATGGTGTTTTTAGTGTGGGTTTGGCCTTATTTTGAAATTGGTACTCCCATCCTATGGAAATTATCATTAATTTTGGAATATATGCTTAGAAAAGACAGAGTTTGTGCATCTAGATCAACACCATTAATGCTTATTTTGTAATGATATAAGCAAGTAAAGGTTTGAAATGAAAACCTTCTAGGAATGGAAATGTTGTTATCATTCATCGTTGCTGGCCATAAAGAGAAAATGTTGTAGTTTCCATGAGATGAGGAGAACAAGAACCCTAGAAATAGAATTTTTTTGATTAAGGTTTTGACCGTAGATTCCTTTGTATGAACCTTAGCTAATTAGGTTTATATATGATGAGAATAATGAGGTCGAGAGTTTGACTTTGAAGCAATCGTTGCCTATACGGAGTCCTTACGAATACCTATTTATCTACTAAAGGTGGCGTTTGGTTCGCAGATTTTGGAGGAATCTGATGGAATTGGAATGTTGAATTCCATTGACCAAATTCTATTTCTTTGTTTGGTTCGTTCTTTTTTTCATGGAAGGAATCACGACATTCCATCAAATTCCACAAGTGAAGGAATTTGGACATTCCTTAGCAACCAGTAGGTGGTCAAACCTCATTTCAATTCCAAAGCTACATTTTGTGAACCAAACAAACAGATTTTCTTTAATAGATTTTCTTCCAATTTGGTCAACCAAACAGGTGGTCAAACCTGACAACATTCCATTCCGATTCCTTCAAAGTCAAATTCCTTTCACAGATTCCATTTCATCCAAAAACATTCTACGAACCAAACGCCACCTAAGTATATATTGCTCCCTTTGACAACAAAGCCTATAGATATCTAAGCTCAATGCTATTTTCTTAATTACATTGGTTAATTTGGAACTAAACCAAACTAAACCGAAAAAACCCAATATATCCGAATCCGAACCCACCCGGAAGTAGGATATGGGGAGGGTAGGATGTTTGCGAACCTTACCTATATCCTAAAGGTAGAGAGGTTATTGCGCAATTTAGTTAGAAAGTAAACCTCGAAAGGAAAATTTGAAGGTTTAGAAGATTGTGACAAGATTGTAAAGAGTTTGTTACGTTGAAATTTTTTGAGTGGCATAATCTGATAACGAACCCTGCAAAAAGCATGAAAAGTGAGTGTAAAAGGTTAAAAAGAAATATGGGACGGTATAAAATTGGGCGACAAATAAGAATGTTTTTTCTACTATGGTAGCAGGAGCTATATATGAGGATATATTATTAAGCTAATCGTATAAAAGTACTAAGTATTTATCTCTTCTTTTTTTGGTTTTCTATTCTTCTCAATCTTCTTTTTTTCACTTCAAATTTTCTTACTTTTATTTATTTCCCATCATTTTATCATCTTACAAGTTAGATGCTAAAATGTTCAATTTTGCATTGCCTAGTTCAATGGGTCAACTAGAACGCTGCAACATCTCGATATTTCAAGCGTGCGTTGAAGTCTTGTGATTCTCCATCCTGATTCCGGGATGATTCTAACAAGGCCACGTCTTTGGATAAAAAGTACTTCCAGTCTCCACTATGAGAAAGAATGTCAGTGCCTCTTCCAGTCTAATCCAAAAAAGGACTACATATACAAAAATGGTAATTAATTGCATGATACCCATCTCCATTCCTATTTACAAATAGTAGTCAAACATGAGAAGATATTGTTGTAAAAAACACTACATATTTGGAGGGACTTAACCAAGTGGATAGTTCAATCCTTTTTATTTAGAATGTGTCTTAGTCTGGTTTAGGTTTGTAAACTAGAAAAATATTCAGTTGACCACAACCGTATCAAGACTCAAGAGAACTGTTATATTCATATTTATGCTTTGAGAACACAAGGAAGAAACAAACTAACTAGCACCGAGCCAACTATATATTTGAACATATGGGCATGGGAAAGGTGATTCTTTGCTTCCCAAAATATTGACCTAATATCTTGATTCTTGATATACACATATTTAACATATTTATGGCATGTCTTCTATTTTTTGGTTGTAGAACCATGAAACAAGCGTTTGAAATTCTTGTTCAGTTGTTCCCTTTTTCCCAAGTATTTGTATCTTTTACCGATAGCTAAAAAGTGGAAGGCAAAGTCTGTTACTTTAGGATCCTTATGCATTTGGGAAGCTTATCTTCCTATTACGTAATTAAGTATACAATAGTAAATTTTGCTTAATTTTTTGTGGTTCTGGTCATCCCTTTTGTTTGACTTGATAGCAATTTCTTTTCTTTTGAACTCGGACTAATAACTTGGACGCATTCTCTCAGAGACTGCTTTTTTGAGCATTTCCTGTATTTTTATATATCAATTTCTGGGAGGTAGAAAAACTTGATCTCAATAAAGTTTCAGGGAGAAAAATAAGTGATCACTTTTTACTTCTCCATCATATAAAGGGATGGACTTATTTGATCTCAATTCTATGATGATATTTATTTTTCTGTACAAAGTTATTTCTCTTATATACGTGGTAACTTATGGAATGAAGTTATATGTTATAATGGTTGTGTAGATGGAAGATGAGAGCCGAACGTACAGTGTAGATGATGCACTTGCAGCTGTTGGGTTTGGGAAATTCCAAATTCTTGTGCTTGGATATGCAGGCATGGGTTGGATTTCGGAAGCCATGGAGATGATGCTTCTTTCGTTTGTGGGACCCGCACTTCAATCTGCATGGAATCTTTCCTCTCATGAAGAGAGCATGATCACCAGCGTCGTATTTGCTGGCATGTTGGTTGGGGCGTATTCATGGGGTGTTGTTTCAGATAAATATGGAAGGAGGTATGCTTCCTTAACCATTGATGTTTCAAACACATACCTTTTTAGGGTGTGTTTCGTTTGGTTGTGGAAATTTTTTCAAGAAAAATGTAAATTTAGAAAACGCGTTTGGTTCATTCAGTTTGTTCAAAAGTTTTCAAGAAAATTAAAATTATCTGCTTTCTAACTTCTATGTAAGGCATTGTTTGGTAAACACAGACTAGGTTATTTTTTGTGTACATGTTTGGATGGACAAAAAGTAGCTTATAAGCTAGCTTTTTGATAAGTTATTTGCAGGTAGCTTTTTGGAGCTTTTTCCAATTATACCCTTATTAATATTAATTATTATACCCCAATATACCCTTTTTGGTCATTTTACATACCCATAAGCTAGTTTTTGCCAAACATAGTTTGTTCATAAGCTAGCTTATCAGCTACTAGCTAGCTTATTATCAGCTAGTTTGCCAAACATAGCCTAAATTAGAAAACTGATTTTAGTAGTTTTCCAAAAAAAAATTAACGCGTTTTCTTGTTTCCTAAAATGGGAAATGAAAACTCCATCATGTTAACCAAACACGTTTTCTAAAATTTTCATAAAAAACAGAAAAATGAAAGTTGTTTTCCACAACCAAATGCACCCTTATAGTTTTGATTTAATTGTTTATTTTTTTCTAAATCTTGCAGGAATGGGTTCCTTATTACTGCAATGGTTACTTCTGTGGCTGGTTTTCTTAGTGCTTTAGCTCCTAACTACACTAGCCTGATTATTCTGCGGTGTCTGGTTGGTGTTGGTTTGGGAGGCGGGCCTGTACTCTCTTCTTGGTTTTTAGAGTTTATTCCTGCTCCAAGCAGAGGCACCTGGATGGTTGTGTTTTCGGCTTTTTGGACCGTTGGCACCATTTTTGAGGCTTCTGTTGCATGGGTATGCTTTCGTTATATCATTTCCTAATTTCTATATCAACTGTTATAGATATATGCGGATTAGTTGCTTCTTCAGACACAATCTAATACATTATGTCTAGCCTAAACTTGAATCTGATGCATATTTAATAGTTATTGTTTCTAGCCTGCCTCTCTGTTAAGCCTGATATACGATATATATGTGTATATATATAGACGTAAGTTCGGCTGAAAACTCATCTTTCTTTGCGAACGTGAGGACAACCGACAGCGTGACACATGTCCTGTTCAGTCTGAATAATACAAGATTAATCAGATGCATTATTCATGATGAATAATGCAACATTCAGTCTGAATAATGAATTATTCAGATTGAATGTTGTATTATGAATAATGCATGAACATTTAGTCTGAATAATCCTGTATTATTCAAGGGACTTATGTCGTGCCCTCGGCTGTCCTCACGTTCACAATGAAAGATGAGTTTTCATTTGAACCTGACCTTATATATATATAATATATATATATAGAGAGGAAAGTTCAAATGTGAACCACTTTTTGGTTGTGAACATGAGGACAACCGAGAGCGCGACACGTGGCGGCTTTGAGTGTGGTCCCCCTCTTTAATTCAATGCCCTCCCATGAATTGCGCCTAGTCATCCGCCGTGGACTTGACGTGGCGCCTATTCATCCGACACGTGTCGCGCTCTCGGTTGTCCTCACGTTCACAACCAAAAAGTGGTTCACATTTGAACCCACCCCTATATATATATATATATATAGAGAGAGAGAGAGAGAGAGAGAGAGAGAGAGAGGGAGGTTCATACAAGAACAACCCATTTTAAAGGAACAAAAGAACCAAATGTGAGCCACATATTATGTGGGACCCACCCATTAATTAAATCATATGTGATTTAGTGGTGGGACCCACCAGAATCATATATGATTTAATAATGGGTGGGTCCCACATGGGCCCACATCATGTGTGATCCAAAATGGTTCCTTTGTTCCTATAAAATGGTTTTGTTCTTGTTTGAACCTTTTCTCTCTCTCTCTCTCTCTCTCTATATATATATATATATATATATTCATTCTAGGAGGAAAGGATACTTTGGGAAATTTAATTAGGAGAAATGGGTGGGATTTTGTTTGTCAAGTAGCATAGTCAGTTGGGGTCTTGGGCAGGGGTTAATCATTATAAATAGGATGCATGCATACACCGCCTCTAACACAAAATAGAGATGTTCCCATTAAGACCCCCGGCTTGCAAAACAAAACTTTAAGGAGACATACATGTGAGGAAAGTAGCATAGTTATATATGACCGTGTGCAAAAAACCATGTAACTTGTATGCGTTTTTGTTCTCTTGTAGTTTGTGATGCCAACCTTGGGATGGAGATGGTTACTTGCATTCTCATCTCTTCCTTCATCTCTCCTGCTTGTGTTCTACCGGTTCGTCCCTGAATCTCCTAGATATTTGTGCTTGAAAGGTAGGACCACCGAAGCACTTAGAATCCTCGAGAAAGTTGCCAAGACCAACGGGCAGCCACTTCCTCTTGGCATTCTCGTTTCTGATCACGAGATCGAGTTAAATGGGAAAGCCACCGAACCAGAAGGCGCACACCTACTCTCCGAAACCACCAAGTTTGACGATGAAAAACCTCAAGTCATCGACCATAGTAAAAGAAACGTCTCAACAATGGCTTTGCTCTTTTCACCCGAACTAATTAAGCCAACGCTACTCTTGTGGGTCGTTTTCTTTGGGAACGCTTTCTCGTATTATGGCTTGGTTCTTCTTACTACCGAGTTGCACAACGGGAATAACACTTGTGTACGGACTGGATTGCCGTCTACTCATTCTGAGGAGGTTAGCTATAAAGACGTTTTCATCACTAGTTTTGCAGGTATGTTTATATACCATAACAATGCTTATTCATAACTAGTTTTCAAAAAATTTATCGTATCTTTCTCCTTTTTTTTCAAACTCTGTGGGCAAACTTACTTTCTTTTCGGAACACTTTTCACAAGCTGGGGTTCATTTCATTAAAATAACCGCTCTACCCTTTGGTGTAGAAGTCGGGTTTGCATACATCATACCCTGACCCCACATTGAGGTGGGATAAGGCAGGCCCTTTTGATCTTTTGGGTTAATTTTTGTTTTATATACCATGTTGATCATGGTAATGTTTTCACAGTTTAATATGTTTGTATATTGACCTGTGGAAGATGGCTGAGTGCATTTATTACCTTTGATTTGGTTCAAGAGTTCCCGGGACTTCTTATATCGGCTTTTACAATCGATAAGCTTGGTCGTAAGGGCTCGATGTCGACAATGTTCTTCCTCTGTTGTCTTTTCTTGCTCCCCTTGGTATTCCATCAACCTCCGGCCGTTACAACGGGTCTTCTATTTATGGCTCGAATTTGCATCACCACAACCTTCACGGTCGTTTACATATATGCTCCTGAGGCAAGTCCTATTAACTTTGAAATTCATATATATATATATATATATATATATATAGGTGGGTTCCTACAAGAACGATGTCATTTTAAGAAAACGCGAGGACAATTCTCAGCCACACATTTTCGGTTACGGTGGACGCGATCACGGAGGATTGACTCGATTGATGGAGGGTGGAGATGATTAAAGGAGGGTGACCCGGTTAAAGCCGCATTTATATTGACCGGATGAGTGATTGAGAATCGTCCTTGCGTTTTCTTAAAAAGTTATCGTTCTCATTTGAACCTTTTTGGCTATATATATGTATATTTTGTGGTACAAGTACTTGTTAAAGTAGAGGTCAGGTTTTTGTATAATTGACCCCTTAGAGCATCTCCAACAGCTATGCTAAAATAGGGATTTTAGAGATTTTGGGTAAATTTTTGTTCCAATAGCTATGCTAAAATAGAGATTTTAGAGATCTTGGGTACATTTTTGTTTCAACAGCTACGTTATATTGTATGCTAAAATAGAAAAAGAAGAGAGAGATGGTAGAGATCTCTAAATTTAGAGACATGCTAAAACTCTATATGCAAGTGAGAAATAATATTTAATTATTTCTCATAGGAGAGCTTGAAATTAATATTTAGGAGAGAAATATTATTAAATATATTAAAAATTTAATATTATAAATGATGGTAGATATGCTAAAATAGAGTAGTTGCCTGTGGAAGTTGGATATAATTTTTTTTAAAGATTTTAACATTTCATACTCTATTTTAGACAAATTAGCATAGCTGTTGGAGATGCTCTAAGACTCCACCTGCGATGAGATAAATATACTACATTCTTTTGGTTTGATTTGGTTATGGTAGCACAAAGTATTGTAGCGGAAGTTCAACTACATTTTCTTGATCGGTTATTGTAGATATACCCTACATCGGTGAGAACAACCGGTGTTGGAGTGGGAAGCTCGGTGGGACGGATTGGCGGAATGGTATGCCCGTTGGTGGCAGTTGGTTTGATCCATGGATGTCATCAAACGGCAGCCATCCTCCTATTTGAGTTTGTTATTTTTGCGTCAGGCGTATGTGTACTGCTTTTTCCGTTTGAAACAAGTGGTCGTGAGCTCACCGATTCTACCGCTCCCGAGAAAGTGATCTCGTCAGATTCAGCTTAACGATGCTCGTTCGATCCCCCATGAATCTTTGGTAGTAGATAATGCCTTTGGCGTCGAAGTAGGAAAAAAGAATGGTAGGAAAAACACACATATATCCCACGTAGTATACATCAATTTCATCATCTCATATTGTAATGTGTTTAACAAAGAATAAGTTTGTAACTTACCTTTATTTTTTGAGAAAATGTATAATTAACATATATTTTTTTATGTATTTTTAACTTTTGATAGTGTGGATTTTGTTGGTATTGATTTTGTATAAATCTAGCTAGATGACTTATATTTGCTTTGACTTGCATATTTAGAAACAACAATATATGAATTCATAGGCACAAATTTCTTCTTCGTTGTAGACCTCTTTCTTTACTAAGGCCATCCGCTATCGTAACCGGTAGGAGACCGGTACCCTACCGGTACCGGCGGCAACACCGCCGCGGGTGACCGGTAGGGTCACCGGTACCGGTGAAATCGGTACGCCCACGCCGGTCTCAAACGGCTCCCTTCGTTTTTGATGAATTGCCAAAAACACCCCCCCCCCTCCCCCCCCCCCCCCCCCCCAACGGTCATATAGCCGTTGGGGGTAAAATCATTAATTTTTTTTTCTTTTTTCACTTTTAACCACCCCTATATATATCTTAATACATATTTTACTCCACCTACACCTTTATACTCTCATCTTTATCACTTTTTACTCTCATCTACACCTTCATCTTAATCTCTATCTCATCTTAATCTCTATATCTTCGTTTCTCAAACATGGATCAATACGGTAACGATTCTGGCTCGAGGCGTACTAACCCGAACCAACCGTATCACCCACCGAACCAACCGTATCACCCACCGAACCAACCGTATCACCCACCGAACGTTCCGTATCACCCACCAACCTACCGGTTCGCACCAAAACCCGCCGACGGGAAGGTGGGCACTACGAGATGAGGAATACGACGACGACGAAGACGACGAACTTGTACCCGAAACGCAACCTTTGTCGTCGCCGTCACCGCCGCCACCACCACCACCACAAAAAAACAAACGTGGACGCAATGGTAAGAGTGCGGCCACGGACGCGGACGCGAACATGAGTGGGACGCCTTTGGGTAAAGCCAAATGTAGAACGTGGACCTTGAATGAGGAGGTCGAATTAGCAAAATCGTGGGTCGAAGTCACGGAGGATCCGGCCATAGGTAACTATCAAAAAAGAGGTATATAAAAAACCGTTTTCATTTTATATAGTTTTCCACTAACATTGTTTAACTTTTTATTTTTTGTAGTAGATAACTATTGGAAGTCGATCAAGGCTTCTTTCGACACACGCATGAACTACGACCCAAAAGTTCGGTCCGGCGACGCCATTCCGACGAAGGTTCGAGGGCTCATAGCTAGCGTCTCGAAGTTCGCATGCGTTTACAATAATGTGTCGAACTCGCGACATAGCGGGGAAGATGACGTGATGGTGCTTAACCGAGCCAAAGACCGATACCATCGCGAGAACGGCAAAAGCTTTCAGCACGAACACGTTTGGAGAGTTGTCAAAGACTCTCCTAAGTTCGACCCGGTCTTCATGATGGACCAACGGAACATAGGCGCGCCGAAAAATAAACGGTCAAAAACGTCCGAAACCCCAACCGATTCCCCCAACGAATCCGATGCTCACACTCATTTTGTGAACCTCGATACCGACTCCCCCTCACAAACGGAGCGCACACGACCGATGGGTCGAAACGCCGCAAGACGTGCGGCATCTTCCTCTACGGCACCCGCGTCATCCGATGGCGTGTCGATGGTTGCGACCTCAATAGGTTCCCTCGCGACCACAATAGTAGGCTAATCGATTCGCTTTCCGCACGACAACGAAGTATCGATTTCAAGACCTACATGACACAACATAAGGGGCTTGAGGGTTTAGAGTTGGAGGCCGTTTTGGAGGAGAAAGATCGGTTACGAAAACAATGGGGGTTTAAAAATATTATTAGTTTTTATGTTAATGTACTTTTAATTTTAATTTTAATTTTAATTATGAAATTTATTTTTAATTTCTATGTTAATGTAATTTTTAGTTATTTTAACTAATGTAATTTTAATTTTAATTTTAAATTTTATTGTTTACTTAATCTAATTCTAATGTTTATTTAAAAAAATAAAATGAAGGGTATGAATTAAAAATAAAATAAAATGAAGGGTTTGAAATGAAAATTAAAAAAATAAAATGAAGAGTATGAGGGGTATGATAGTGGATGAAAGGTATGGAGTTGGTAGGTAGTGATAAAGATAATGGAAAGCTGATGTGACAACAGGTACCACAGGGACCATAGTAAATGGCCTAATGTATTCATCATGAAATCTTTTATTATATACATATAAAAATAGAACTAGCACATTAATATATCTATATCTTATAAGTTAGGAGGAGGGACTCTTGGAGCGCGTATAACGTCACGCCCTGGCGCGTAGTAACAACGTGTCTCTCATTGTCAAACCACATGTGGGGATTTGGCATTCCACTTTTTCAACAGGTGTCCCTTCTTTCTCACTTACCTTCCTTTTGAGAGATATGTCTCCTTCTCCAATTCAGTCTGATAATGTGAAGGAAAACACCATACAGCCATCGGTTACAGAACCCACCACCGACTTACCCCCATTTCTTCATCCTCCATCACCCCCGACTTGCCGCTAATTCCTTCTTCCCAGTTCCGTCCAATATAATGTAAACGAAAACACTATTGCAAGAGTATCGTTTCCTCTCATCCCGTCGTCTTCTTCGGGTTAGTTTTTTAGCACGTCTTCTTCAGGTTTTATTTTTTCATCTCCTTCGTTGATTTTGATTTGATGCTCGCTTATTTTGTGTGTGACTCTTCTATTTAACATCGTCCGCTACTGCTCTCACATCTGTACGGCTGTACCACGTTCAGGCATGAATTCGAAAAAGTTGTATGTGCGAAGAAAACTTCAATCATGATCAAATCTGTGAATAAAGAAGAAGTTAAAAGAGGTATTTTCGTTAAATTTGCGTTTTCTTCAGGGTAGTTGCTTGGATTTGCATGATTCTGGCATCCAATTACACTTGTAAATTGTTTGAAAGTTGCAAATGAACTGTGTACGCCAACTGTTTGATGAAATGTTTGTTAGAATTATAAACTTAAGATTCAACAACATGTAAATCAAACCAAACTGATGGTAATGATATGGTGAGTATACTGCTAAAGTGAGGGGGGATTTCTAGCAGACAATAACTATTCATCACTCGTAATCTTCTCTATTTTTTGGTTTCTTTTCACACACAACTGAGACCATGTGAGTGACTTTGTTTCTTGGGTTTGACCCTGAAAGTATTTGCTTTGGATCGCTCTTTATCTTTTTTCTATGCTTCACTCTTCATCTATATGCTTTGCTTGTGTTTCTATTAATGCTTTTGTATCCTTGAATCTCTTTATGAATTTGTATTGATAAGGCTTATGTTTGATTTCTATGGCAACTTCTATTTGTTAACTTATTTGCTTTTATGGATATATATCGGTCGTTGATGTCTGTATATTGATTTATTTGTTTCCATTTGTTGTAACATTGACATTTTTATATCGGTTTATTTTTCTTGGATAAGGGATAGATCGATCATTTTTGTTTGGCCGTCCTTTAAAAGGTCATGTAAATGAGCTATCGACGTAGCTTTCGACAAATTTCTTAACGGCTTTTACCAAAACAAAAGGTCTTACTATTATCTGCAAATAGCTCAGTATCCTATGTGAATGATTCCAATTTCTGTATAGTTTTTTGCATTTAAACTGCAAAAATTATTTCATGCTCAAGGACATATTAGGTGGTTAGTCATAAAATTAACTGTTAACAAGTGATGTTTATCATGAACATATTTACTTCAAGGGTTGAGCGCTCTGCTTCAGCTCTGGAGGAAACCAAAAGCTAACATTTTTTGTGCTAGGATAGTTGATACCTGGTGAAGAGTCCCCGAAAAAAACTTTGTTAACAAGCTACATCTCCAGATGAGGTTGCCTTAGTCACTGCAACAAAGAACTTTGGCATCTTCTTCTTCATGTATATATGTTTGGCCTCACTAGAGGGTAGCCCTTATGTACTAAAACTTTACTTTGCAAGAGCTTGGAAGTCTTGTAAATTAGAGTATATATATATATATATATATATATATATATAATGCAGAACGATATATATGTAAAGCAGAGTATATATATATATATATAATGCAGAACGATATATGTGTGTGTGTGTGTATAGAATTATGAACTTGTAAAACTCGTAGAACAATAATACGAGACGATAAACGTAAGATGGCTGAGGCCTGTGGAAACACAGTTCCCTTAAAACAGATTCGTGAAAGAAAGAGCTGGTGGTTTTTTGTGTGTTCTCAATTGAACTCCATTGTTCCTTTATATAATCAGTGATATATGGGAGTTATTCAATTGTAATAAACACGATTTTGTAACACCACTTTTCCAAAATACTAATTTAATTAAATACTTTAAACAAAACCGTAATAAATGCCAAACTCAAAGTCTAATAAGTAAAAATCAGTGTAAGGTTTATAAATCATAAATTTATCATTTAACTCAACGTATCAAAACAAGCGGAATAAATGGTTTCATAGCAACTATCGTTAAGATTCGATTGGAACTGTCTTCTGTCTCGGAGTCAAGTCGGGGCCTTGCCTTTGCCCGTAACCGAATTAGTTCCTGAAAGAAAAAAATATAAACAACGGGTAAGCGAAACGCTTAGTGAGCAGACACTATATATAACTTATACTAACACATGCATATGTACCCATAATAGGTACCACACACACATATACCATGTCGTCATATCATCACATACATGCATATCCAAGATATCTATACATATTCACAACGATGGGTCAACCACCAAATCATATCAACAAAATACATATCACACGATCTGTACTGACACCCGACTCTCATGAGATCGATATAAATCTCCCGTCAGTTTGGACACGGGTCGGCCCCCACAACTCATCAAGGGCATGTGGATTCCCTCTCTCCCGTCGATTAGGACACGGGTCGGCCCCCACAACTCACCAAGGGCATGTGGTTCCCTTTAATCGCTCGCCAGCTTAGGACACGAGTTTGCCCCCGCAACTCATCAAGGGCATGCGGTTCGCTTTACATGACACTACTATGCATACATACACACATGGTAGTATAAATCATACATAGTGAAAACTCACCTGATAGCAATGTAAAGTGCTCCTCGGCATCCTCACGGTGGTACGATTGATCACCTAAGCAATTCAAGTATGGTACTCATCAATTACCATTCAAACAACACTGAAAAATTCGATTCTGAAACGAGAGTCCTAGCCGTAGCTAGACTAGTCCAATTGACCCCAAAATTTCAAGCCTAGCTATCTTATAACATTCTTAACAATAACCCATAGCCAAAACCCAAAGACGACACAAACCAAAAATTGAAAAACGAACAGAAAACTTGTGCGGCCTTCCCCAAACATCCCAATACAATAACCCAACAATAATCAATCCAATGTATCTATAATGATTCTACAACATGCTACATCCAATTGGTGATCCAATGATCCCCAATTTCATTAACAAACGTATAAACCCTAACCGCTTATTCAACTACATAACTAGCAAAATCTAACGACACAAGGGTTTAGAAATCATACCTTGCAATCAATTAATAACTCACCCTTGATTCTCCGTCGTTTGCCTTCGAGAATCGCTTACACACACACCACTTAAATCCCCAAATTACCGAATTTGTTTCCTGGAAAAACAGCCAACTTCGGCCATTTGCTGCTCCCTACTGGAGCCTCCGATGCTCGATCCCTCCGGTCAGATTGAAGAACAATGAGTTGTGAAGCCGCTGTCCAAATTTCACGACGATCCGACGGTTAACGAAGGAGAACGAGCCGATCTCCCACGGCTGCGCAATCCTCACGAGAATTCCGAAATTCTCCTCTTTCTCTCTAAAAACGTTTTTTGCACAAATGAAAAGGCATTAGGGCTTTCAACCCTAATATATCTGATTTTAAAAGATACAAAACAACCCCGTGAAGTCTCCACAAGACATTGATTAACCAATAACGCATCACCCAACAACGATTAACGACTAACGATTATCCGAAAGAACCCTAATCTTACGAAACGATAAACTAACAAGGGTTCAACGTTATACCTTACGGATTCGACGGGGAGAACGACGAGAGTAACAATGATCCAAGCCTCTAACTACTTCTTCTCCATTCTCCTCTCTTCGCCTCTCTCTTTCTCGATCTCTCTCTCCCTTTCTCTTTCAATTCTCTAAAACTGATCAAAGGAAAAGGGTTCTAAGGCTTAAGTACCTGGACCAAGCCCATCCTACCTAATTTCAGGCCCAAAATTTAATTAAAGTCCATTTAAAAGCTTGAGCCCAACGTCAAATAACTAGACGTAAAATAGATAAATGAATAATAAAGAAAAACGAAAACAGGGCGTTACAGATTTTTTCCAAAAAACCTTGGGGCGACATTTGTGTCCACGCGCCCCCGTGCACAAGTTCAGTGGTTCGATGTTCAACCGATCCAATTTTTCATTCATACGAATTTTAGCTCTTTAGAAAGCCCTTATGGAGGTGAACAAGATCCACCATACATTCCCTCAAAGTAGATGTATTTTGTCTATTTAATTTTACGTTCAAAACAGCTCCAGCTCATTATTTTACCCCCCTTTTTTTTAAGAAGTCTTTGTATGCCAACCATTCTCTTGGAATTTCTACAGAGACAACACGAGGTAAAAAGTTTTACCTACTGTCATATGTTGTGTGTTTCTTTAACGATATGATCTCTGTTGTGTGATTAGATTATGCTTGTTTTTTAGTAGTAGCATATGCTTTGTAAGGCCCGTGGGGGACAAACAAAAACGAAGATATTCCTCATCAATGAGCACAAGACCAAAGACTCTAAGAAGAGGAAAGCACGTGAAGAAACGGTGATAAAAAAGGTCTCTTGTGTTTCAAACTTCTTTTAGTGCGTACACGAAGGTGGAAACCGAAAATACCCGCAAGTAGGATGAGTAGGCTACAACCATGTAATGTTATCATAAGATACGATACTTTTGTAAAATCTTTTGGTTATTATAAATTTCTATACGTTCCATTTCCTACCTATAATGTTAGATTTCATAAGAACCGTGCCTAGTCATTACTATATAAGAAAACCCTCCCTCTTGGGCTCGCGCGTATGCTCTCACGACAGAGCGCGTCTTCTAGCTTTCTCTCCCACTCGCACCCCACCTGGCGATGTTACCTTTGGACACGTGCCCTTCTTTCTCATGAGTCATATTACCACCTGGTATTCTTCTCTTACAGAGCAATTCTCCTCTCCGACGATCAAATGATTGAATTAATGGATTGTTGTGAGAATCTCTCTCTAAAAGTCTCTGATTTTGCTTAAGTTTTGCTAAAGTCCAGCTTCTAATCTCCAGTCCGCATTCATACCAAATTTCTGTTTCCTTCTGGAATGAGGTAATTGGTACAACTTACATGATTGTAAACATATGTATAAATTTACACAGACAAAGCATAATCTTTTTCATTGATGCATGTGTCTTACTGCTTGTTGATGTTTTGTTGACTCAATAATCCAGACGGCAGTGATGGTTGCCTGTGCAAGATTGGGCGACATCATCTATGCACACCAAAGTGCTCGATAAAATGCCTACAAAAACCAATCCCATTGTTGTTGAGGGTTGTGTTGTTTTACTAATGGCCAGGATTTGGGAAAAAGAAACCATAGATTTCTACAAGGATTTTGTTGTTGTAAGATGAGAAAAATCAAACTAAAGACTCATAACAATGGAGACTAGAGTTTTATTGACAAATTTCCTTTCTGACAAGTTTTGAGGTTCTCAATAACGACTCTTCTTGCAACATATTCTTCTAAAAACATGCTGCTCTAAGAAACCCTCAAGAACTAAACAAAATTATGGAAACCCCCGAGACTTTGTAAAATATGGTTAAGCCCACTCCTCTAACCACTAATACATACAGAGATTTGCTCAATTGTCTTTATAGTTTGTAACCAATTACATTTGCACTCCATGCATTAACCTATACATTTTATATTATCTAATTAATAGTATTAATAGATTGAGATTACTTGATTATGTAAATTTATTAGTTTGTGATTATTTATAGAGGTATTATTTGGTGGTTTATTCAGTTTTCAATCTTTTCGAACTATCTGAAAACTGGATGGTATGAGGTTTGATGCTCTGGCCGGTTACACATATTGATGTTCTTAAAACACTTGGCTTAAGGATTTTAAATGAACTCTGACTGTAATACTAGATGGGTCATCATTTGATTCTTGATTCGATTATAAAACAAATTGATAGGTGCATTCCTTTGACATTTATAAAAAACCTCCTTTCTCTCTTCATCATAAATTACAAGAATGACTTGTCATTTTTACATATAGATTAAAGAACAAAAAGGATTGATTAGATTGAAACTAAGCTTGATGATTCTGATTCAAAGAGAGCTAATAAAATGAAAAAAAAAAAACTTTTAATAATGGCATATCAACTGCGCATAACAATTGCCTATAATCATCTTTATTATCATGTCATGATCTAGACTTATGCTTAGATATAACTTAGTTTTTGTTTTTGATGGAAGATTCTTTTTCTTTTATTTGTTATTGCAGGTTTTAAGCAACCTATTAGTAAGTTTAAATATACCATGAGCTTTAAAAAGGGTAGCAAAGTAGAGGTTATGAATAAGGAGGTGCCTGCATCATGGCATGTTGCTAAAATCATTTTTGAAAATGGACATGCTTACAATGTGAGATATGATGGTTAGCAAGGTGTAGTAAAGGTATCTAGGAGGTTCATAAGTCCTTGCCAGGCCTCCTGCAAATGGTTCACAGAGGTTGGTGGGTGACTGGTGATATTGTGAAATGTACATTTGCATACCACAAGGATGAATAGTTAGTAGGGGGTGTTCATTTTTTCACTTTTTGGAGATTTTCCCATGAAAGAAGAAATAGGACTGAAGTTAATTATGTTGATATTTACAAATTCTTGGAAGATGCCTCGGATGATGAACAGAAGAAGAAATGGTCACAGCAAGTTTCGAAGAAAACAAAGACCTGTGAAGAGAAGAAACAAGAAAAGACATCAAAAAGAAAAGTTCCCAAGAAAACAAAGACCCGTGAAGAGGGACAAGAAACTTTTCAACAAAGAAATGTCGGTAAGGGTCCAACTCTGGCAGAACGTTTAAGGATTATGCTAAGCACCCTGTTATCGATGAAAATGTAATATTTACTTTTTAAAATAGTGTGTTTAAAAAAGAGTGCTCATATTAAATGAAACTTCATCTCTTTATTCTACATTTAATGGCAGGGAAATCAAGTTCTGGTTGAGTCGAACATGTACAGGAATGATAAGCGACGAGTTGTTCGGTGACAGAAATGCACTACAAAGCGTTACTGTTGACCTTGCCTGAAAACATGGTATGAGTTTTTTTCTAGAACTTTTTCTTTCTTTTTAGCTAAGAAATTCAATTGAATGTCTGTTCTGCAACTTTTGTCTGATGGTCTTGTAACATCTTTTTAGCATTTCAAACATCTCATTATCCTTTTAACTTAAAAGTGCTAAAACTTTTTTAGCCATGATGGACAGTTGTGAGTGAGTTGGTTGGATTTGTAGCATACTTTCATACCTACTAACTTGATGCCTGGTTGTAGAATATTTCCATCTAAGCTATTTAGGTAGAAGAATAGTCTCGCTTAGCAATCAATCCCTTTTTTCCAATGTCTTGTGAGGTCTTATGTTTGATTTCTGCTGGGTGGTTCATCTTTATAGTTTAGAAGGCCTAAAATTGATCCCCTCAAGTGGAGGTGGTGGTTTGCATATAACATGGACGGGTTTGGGTCTTCCATACCCGGTCGGCCCCATACGTATTGGTTATGCATCTGTTTGCAGCCATCTACATAGCCTTAAAACTACATCCATCTCATATAAATAATGTTAGAATACAAGCTAGCAACGAGTCGTGGGTCGTGCTCAGCACGGCCCTTAAGAAGTACCTAGTATAACATATACGATAACATTATGAAGAAAAATATTAATATCTATTCAATATAATGTTCTTTCTCTCCCTCTTCCTTTCTTTATATATAGGGGAATGTTCAAACGAGAAGCATGTCAATTTAAGAAAAAGTGAGAAGCAATCTCAGCCGCTCATCTCGCGGTCACGGTGGACGTGATCACAGAGGATTGACGCAATTCATAGGAGGGTAGAGATTATTAAGGGGGGGGGGGGGGAGAGGGGGACCGGTCAAAGCCGCCTTTGTTGACCGAGATGAGTGGTTGAGATTGCTCATCGCGTTTTCTTAAAAAGTTATATTTTTCGTAGAGAGAGAGAGAGAGAGAGAAGAAAGTTCAAATGAAAACTCATTCTCCTTGTGAACGCGAGTACCACTAAAATCGTGACACAAGGCAATATTCACTCTGAAATATCATGCATTATTCATAGTGAATAAATGCACCTAAGCTTTATTCACCCTGAATAATGAATGATATTTATAGTGAATATTACCACGTGGCATGATTTTTGTGGTTTTCACATTCACAATCAAAATTGAGTTCACATTGAACCTAATCCTATATATATATATATATATATATATATATATGTGAATCACTTTTTGGTTGTGAACGTGAGGACAACCGAGAGCGCAACACGTGGCGGATGACTAGGCGCCATGTCAAGTCCACGGCGGATGATTATGTGGGATTCATGGGAGGGCATTGAATTAAAGAGGGGGACCACACTGAAAGCCGCCAGGTGTCGCATTCTCGGTTGTCCTCACGTTCACAACCAAAAAGTGGTTCACATTTGAACTTTCCCCTCTCTCTCTCTCTCTCTCTCTTATATATATATATATATATATATATATATAGAGGAAAGTTCAAATACAAACCAAGTTTTGGTTGTGAACATGAGGACAAATCTGGACCCTTAGATCAAAAAACCTGATTCATTATTTAGACTAAAATCGCACGGTGGCATTTTTGTAATTAAGTGGAAAACTCGTGGCATGGCTTGAAAAATATTAGGCGTACAGGGGCAAAATTGTAAGTATGCATACAGTGTTCAAAATTGATTTCAGGCTTTCTCAAACACGCTTCATCTTCTTTCAGTCACTTCAATTAACTTTCTCTCTCTAAAAAACCCTTATTGATCGACGATAACTGCAGAAAACCTCCATTGAAGATCGATTTCAATCGTTTTTTAGAGATAAAAATGGCTGAATCAAATGAAAACGAAATGGAAAGCCTCCCAATGGCACAATCCTTTGTTACAGGTAAGATTTGTTTCTTAAATCATGAGATTATGTTTAGTTAGGGTTTTATTCTATATTTATTCACTTAAATCATTGATTAAAGTTATACAAACAAGAATACTAATGATGCATTTCAGGAAATCCTTCTCGAAAATCAATTTAAACGAACAAAAAATGAAGTATACTTATATTTATATAAAATAGTATTCAGTTTGAAATATTTACTTGGATTGAATCAATGGAAAACCTCCCAATCGCACAATCCTTTGTTACAGGTAAGATTTGTTTCTTAAATCATGAGATTATGTTTAGTTAGGGTTTTATTCTATTTCATATTTATTTGATTGAATCAATGGATGATTGTGAAAAATAGTTTTCTAAAAATTATAGATGGTTATATAATTTTATTCGCTCTGAATAGGTTAACACATCAATGTTGTTGGTTTAATATTGATACTGGATACATATACAAGTATACATTCAGAGTGAATAACATATTACATTTTGGGTATGTTTTGCATTTGATTGCTATTTAGATTGAATATTTAAGACATTTTGGGTTTTTTTGCTGTATAATGATTGTCATTCAGAGTGAATAATAGATTGTTGTTGGTTGTTTTGATGGATATGATGGGTATTCAAAGCGAATAAGAAACAGATTTACTTGTTTAGTTAAGATTCTAGTATATGTTGTTGCTATTGAGTCTAAATAAGCCATAGTGATTTGTTTGATTTTGTGATTTGAAGAAGTTTGAGTTGGTATGTAACTTGTAATATAGAAAGAATATATCAGTTATTATCTTTGCTTTATATAAAAATTAACTAAAATAACTTCTTACAGGTATTTTTCCCAGTAGTGAGTCAATCTCACTACTATCTGATATGTTTTAATCTGAAACAAGGATCATCACACATATTTGACAACAGGGTTGTTGATGTCCCATTTTCTGCAAAATATGGGAAGATTCCGATGATTGTGGTAAGTAAAAGATAATATATTTATTTATCTTATTAATATCTTTGTTAGTCATTTTAAACTTTTTTTATTCACATTGAATAACAACCACATCATGCTGTTATTCACTCTGAATAACAGGATTACATTATGATTTGTTATCTTGTTATTCAGTCTGAATAACAATAATACACTCAATAGACAACCTTTATTCTTAAGTAGACAAACCATAATGCTGTTATTCACTCTGAATAACAGGATTACATTATGATTTGTTTTCCTGTTATTCAGTCTGAATAACAATAGTAGACTTAGTAGACAACCTTTATTTGTTAAGTAAACAAGCCATAATGCTGTTATTCACTCTGAAATACAGAATTACAATATGATTTGTTATCTTGTTATTTAGTCTGAATAACAATATTACACTCAGTAGACAACATTTATTGTTAAGTAAACAAACCAGATCATGTTGTTATTCATTGTGAATAACAGGATTACAATATGATTTGTTTTCCTGTTATTCGATTTGAATAACAAAAGTACATTTAGTAGACAACCTTTATTTGTTAAGTAAACATGCCATAATGTTGTTATTCACTCTGAATAACATGTTTACGATATGATTTGTTTTCCTGCTATTCAGTCTGAATAACAAGAATACACTTAGTAGACAACCTTTATTGTTAAGTAGACAAACCAGATTATGCTGTTATTCACTCTGAATAACAGGATTACAATATAATTTGTTTTCTAGTTATTTATTCTGAACAACAAGAGTACACTTAGGCCATCCACTGTGGGAGTGGATTTGGCCATCAGGTAGTCATCGACTACCTCCAAACCGACGGGTAGAGTAAACCACACCGCCGTACCTCTTCGTCGGGTTGAATCAAACGGTTTCATGAAGCCGAGGCTTTCACCCCCACACCCCACTTCTCTCTCTTCTTTCTCTCTATCTCTCACTTCTTTCTCTATTTTCTTTTATTATTATTTTATTTATGGGTTAATTAAATGATAGTGGGTTGATAGTGGATGGATTGGGTAGTTTTGGGTAATATAGTGGAAAGCTGATGTGGCGCTGATGTGGCAGTTGAAACCATTGGGTAGTAGTGGGTCTACAGCGGATGGCCTTAGTAGACAACCTTTATTTGTTAAGTAGACAAACCAGATTATGCTATTATTCACTCTGAATACCAGGATTACAATATGATTTGTTTTCCTGTTATTCAGTCTGAATAACAATAGTACACTCAGTAGACAACCTTTATTGTTAAGTAGACAAGCCATAATGCAACTATTCACTCTGGATAACAGGATTACATTATGATTTGTTTTCCTGTGTATTCAGTCTGAATAACAATAGTACACTCAATAGACAACCTTTATTGTTAAGTAGACAAACCAGATCATGTTGTTATTCATTATGAATAACAAGATTACAATATGATTTGGTTTCCAGTTATTCAGTCTGAATAACAAGAGTACACTTAGTAGACAACCTTTATTGTTAAATAGACAAACCAGATTATGCTGTTATTCACTCTGGATAACAGGATTACAATATGATTTGTTTTCCAGTTATTTATTCTGAACAACAAGAGTACACTTAGTAGACAACCTTTATTTGCTAAGTAGACAAATCAGATTATGCTGTTATTCACTCTGAATAACAAGATTACAATATGATTTGTTTTCCAGTTATTCAGTCTGAATAACAAGAGTACAGTTAGTAGACAACCTTTATTGTTAAGTAGACAAACCAGATTATGTTGTTGAATAACAGGATTACAATATGATTTGTTTTCCAGTTATTCAGTCTGAATAACAAGAGTACACTATTGTATTCAGACGGAATACCATAAAAACAATAATATTACATTTTACAAGTAGACAACCTTTATTGTTAAGTAGATAAGTCATAATGATGTTATTCAGTCTGTATAACAGGATTACAATATGATTTTTTTTCTGTTATTCAGTCTGAATAACAAGAGTACACTGAGTAGAAAATGTTTGTTTGTTAAGTAAACAAGCCATATTGTACTCTTGTTATTCAAACTGAATAACAGGAAAACAAATCATATTGTAATCTTGTTGTTCAGAGTGAATAACATCATTATGATTTGTAATCAAATTACATATTACTTATCTTGTTTAAGTATTAAGCAATATTTAACATATTATGCAGCAAAAACTGTTTGTGAAGTCACGCAATCAAATTGATGATGGAAGAGTAAGAAAGTTGGATAAAGCAAAACCTCAAAGAGAACAGATGAATTGGAGAACAACAACAAACAATGTGGATTGCACAATCTTCATGATGAGACACATGGAGACCTATATGGGAGAGAAAGTCAAGAAATGAGAATGTGGGTTTGCACAAGAAGGTGTGACTCAAAAAACACAACTAGATAACCTTCAACACAAGTATGTAGCAAAGATACATCTATATTATTTGAATGAAAAGAATGAGTTGGTTCTCAAGAAGAGCGAGAAATTTTGCAAAATACCCATCGAGAAGCAAAACCAATTCCTTGACAATGCAAAAATGATGAAGAATGATCGATTCAATGTAGAGATGGTTGGATAGTTATGGATCATATGTTTTTTTTGTTATAGTTTGTTAGATGTATTGGAAAAATATAAAACATCTTATGGTTATGTGTTTTGAATATAAAACAATTAACTGATGATTGCATATATATTTTTTATATTTGGTTTTCCTTAAGTTATATGTTAATTATTTTTTACTTTTTCCAGTTATTCAGTCTGAATAACAAGAGTACACTCTTGTATTCAGACTGATTAACATAAAAACAATAATATTATCTTTTACACGTAGGCAACGGTTATTGTTAAAAAGACAAGTCATAACGCTGTTATTTACTCTGAATAACAGGATTATAATATGATTTGTTTTCCTGTTATTCAGTCTGAATAACAAGAGTACACTTAGTAGACAACCTTTATTATTAAGTAAACAAGCCATATTGTACTCTTGTTATAAACATACAAACTGAATAATCATAAACATACAAATAATAAAGAAACTATTTCAAATGAATTACTTATTCATTATTATAAACAAATGTAAAATGATTAAGATTGTCAACATGCAGTATTAAAAAAAATCATTTATCTATACATGTTCATCTCTTGATGGGCAATTTTGTAAATCATGAAAAACAAATTATTTACACAACCTACATAATCTTGCCACCTTCATCAAGTTTGCACCATAATGAAAAAACAGTGAAAAGAATCCATTTTCGCTCTCGGATCTTGATGTTGTTTTCATTAACTGAGTCATGGGAATGTCCCTATAAAATGACGGAATCCATCTGTGTCGGTTATTACACATATATCTCAACCACTTGTGACCAACCAGATCGAACTCGGTCATCAATGAAGTCCATTTCTCTTCAAATTCACCAGGACCAATATGTTCATCCCATATAAGACCATGAAAATGTTTCTTGAAATCACTATTTGAATGAATATTATAAGTAACCTGGAAAGAAAATAAGTATCAAACATTGAATAAGAATAAATCTTGTTATTCAGACTGAATAACAGAAAAACATTTAGACTAAATAACAACATGATCTGGTTGTCTACTTAACAGAAACTACTAAGTTTCTGTTATTCAGACTGAATAACATAAAAACAATAATATCTTTTAATCTTGTTATTCAGAGTGAATAACAACATTATTTGTTTGTTTACTAAACTATAAAAGAAACTACTAAGTTTCTGTTATTTAGCCTGAATAACAGAAAAACAATAATATCTTTTAATCTTGTTATTCAGACTGAATAACAGCATGACATTGTTGTCTACATAACAATAAAAGAAACTGCTAAGGTTCTGTTATTCAGACTGAATAACAGGAAAACAATAATATATTGTAATCTTTTTATTCAGACTGAATAACAACATCAAACGAAAATAATTAACATTAACATAAATGGTTGCATCAAAAGTTAAAAAATAACAAAATATACTCACTTATTTGTACGGTAGGTTGCATCAAACGAAACAATATTACCAAATTCTTCAAAATTATGTTTAGTCGTATCATCCGCCCAAAAAATGCATACTTTAATAGACCACCATCACAGTTATATTCAATTGATATCCAACTCTAGGAATCCAAACTTCCAAACCATCAACACAATCTACTTCAATACTTGAAGAACAAGTTTGACGTCCACCATCTAAAAACTCAAATAATACAAAATAAGTATAGATCAAATGTTAATCAAAATGATTACCAAGTCAATCACATAATCTACTGCATATACATAATATTTACTCTATTTGTATACAACCAAAAATTATGTTTAACAAAGTAGTATACAAAATGAATAACAATATTCAGTTGAATAAGAAACAATTGTAAAATGTTATTCACTCTGAATATGAAACTAATCATAACATTAAAAATTTAGTCAGTTATTCAGAGTGAATAACTGTCATAAATAATACAACAATCAAGTATACACTGCTATTCAGTCTTAATGACAACAATAACCAAAGCAACATAACATACATATATACAAATATGCAAATCCGTATGTTATTCATCTTATCTATAACTCAATTAAATATATAGCCAGAAATTGTGTTTAAGAACTACTCTATAAACTGAATAAGAGCATTCTGGTGAATAACAAACAAGTATACAATGTTATTCACTCTAAATAAGAATTAAACCATAAGATCAAAAATGTAGTCAATATAGACAGTTAATTCACTCTGAATAATTGTCATAAACAAAACGACACTTAAATATACAGATATACAAATCCGTTTTGTTATTCTCTTTGAATATACAGATTAATTATAGCTAAAATACAAAATCTACAAAAACATCAATGAAATTCTAAGATAAAAACACTTAAATCAACATAATACAAATGAATTTACAAACAAAACTGTAAAAAACTTACATGTTGATGAATAAACAGTGAATGAAGAAGAAGAAGTAGAATACTAAGATTAAAACACTTAATTCAACATAATTCAAACGAATTTATAAGAAGAACTTAAAAAAAGCTTACTTCTGAAAAAATCACCATTCGATGATGTAGAAGAAGTAGAAGATTCATCAAATTCATCATCTGTGTTATCAACATCAGAAACACGATCGAAATCTTCAGGAAATATGAATTCTTCATCAACAAAAAGCTGTGAATTTTCAAAAGAATTTGAATCCATCGAATACACAATCAACAGAAGAAAAGTGAGAAATCGATAATCAAAATCAACAATGTAGTCAAGATATTTGAGAAATCGGAATTCGTAATGGAATTGAAGTTAAATCAAGCAACAAATCTGAGAGAAATTCGTATTATTTATTGAATTTGAAACCTAATTTGAAGCCCATAAATCAGGGAGGAAGAAGATATATATATTAGGCGTGTTCAATTTTAATTAAAGCTTTCCAAAATTACCCCTGAGCCATCAGCTCTAATCAGCTCAAAAAATGGCTTGGATCAAGGGACCAGATTAGTCCTCATGTTCACAACCAAAATGTGGTTTGTATTTGAACCCACCCCTATATATATATATATATATATGGAGGGATTTTCATTTGTGAACCATAATAAATGTGTGAACTTGTGAACCAAATCCTAGCCCTTGATCAATTAAATCAACGGATGTGATTAATCATATCTGTTGATTTCATTGATCAAGGGTTAGGATTTGGTTCACAAATTCACACATTTACTATGGTTCACAAATTTAAATCTCTCTCTCTCTCTCATATATATATTTAGGGGAAGATTCAAACGAGAGCATGTCAATTTAAGAAAATGTGAGGAGCAAGCTTAGCTACTCATCTCGCGGTTACGGTGGACATGATCACGGAGGATTGACGCGTTTCATGGGAGGGTAGAGATTATTAAAGGGGGGATCAATCAAAGCCGCCTTTGTTGACCGGATGAGTGGCTGAGATTGCTTTTCACGTTTTCTTAAATTGATTTGTTTCTCGTTTGAACCTCTCTATACATATATATATATATAGGAGTGGGTTCAAATGAGAACAACATCAATTTAAGAGATTAAGAGAATGGTTGTTAGCTACCAATTCTTCTCTTCAAATACATCACCTACACCACCTCCCTGGCCGCCACCACCCACACCACCTACGCCGCCGCCAACCCACCACTAGCACCACCTCCGCTGGTGGTGCTGATGGCGGAGGTGGTGTGGGTACTCGTGCTCGTGGTGGTGGTGGTGGTGGCGGCGGCATTGGTGGTGGTGGAGGTGGTGTGGGTGCTCGTGGTCGTACTGGTGGTGGTGGTGGCGGCAACATTGGTGGTGGTCGTGGTGGTGGTGTTGGTGGTGGCGAGGTGTTGTGGGTGGTGGTGGCCATGGAGGTGATATGTGATTCGAATGCAAAATCATATGGGATTTAATATAATCTGATTGGTTAACATGTGATTACAATGCAGAATCATATGTGATCACAAGAACAATAAGAATCATATGTGAGTTTAATGAAGAATCATATGTGATCATCAAACAAAATCAGAAATCATCACAAACCAATATACATAATACAAGTCAACAGTGTTGTGGTGGATTGGTTATCGCTCGGGGGGTTCATGGTGCCCTAACCGAGTTCGAGCCTTTCCGTGCGCATGTCTGGGGACATTTTAGTGGGGCCATGTTTAGCCCCCAAAATTGTCGGGGATTAGTCGGGATTTGGCTCGGACACCCTTCCAATATATATATATATATATATATATATACATACATACATAATACAATGAACAAATTGCTTAAAAGTAAAATATTTTCCATTAATTCCATCCATATAGCATTTAACCTACCCCCTATATAGAGGAGGTGGTGGTAGCGGCAAAGGTGGTGATGGTGGCGAAGGTGGTGGTGGTGGTGTCGCTGGCGGAGGTGGTGGTTGTTGGTCCCAAGGTGGTGACCTTCAAGTTAACAAGGAATTGTAGAAGGGGAGGGGGTTGAACACAATTACACAGATTTGTTCACTTTTAAATTCTTTTGTATTATAAATCAAATACAAAATTTACAATACTGTTGCAGAATTAGAAATTGACTAAACCTATTATAAACAATCTTAAGTTTTGACACTAAACCTTCACTTATGCACTAAGTGAGTAAGATAGTAGAAAGAAAGAGATAGAAAGAGGAGAGGACTCAGTATCGACAAAGAGTGAACTGATGTGTTTGAAGAACATGTTCAGGTTCTCTATTTATACTACATGCATTAATTGGATGGTAAGGTCACTTTTACACGTGTTGTGTATCTAATGGTGTTATTGTACTATTTGCTATTAAAATATACCCATGCCTATAAAGCAATATGGGCATAAAGAAATAGTTGCTTTCGGGGGTTGATAAATACGGAGGGAACAATGTAAAGAACGTTCTTTTTGTACTATGTCAGAAATGCATGGTTGTCCTTTTTGTGCATTTAAGATAATAAGAAAAATATGGAAATCTTCAGAAGCAAGCAAGCCTCTGATAAGCAGGTAGAGGTCGTTGGTCCCTTGAGAGCTCACCGTTGCTAAGGCTTGCATACTTCAGATCGTCAGACAGATGTAGTCAGACATCTATCACTGAATCCGTTTCAGATCACGAGCGGTGTTGACTTTATCATCAGCTACTTCTTCGACATCACTGATGGTTCTGTATGCTTGACTTCTTTGTCGTCAAAGATGATACTTCATTTCTTGATGTCTTCTATCAGGGGCACTGAACAGACTCGGTGAGCCACTGACTTCGATACATAAATTGTAAAGCTATGCTTGAGATTATAAGGATTATCACAGAACATTCTCAATAATAATTCATCAAGCTTGAGTTGAAATAAAGTATCTACACGAAATAAGATTAAGGTCACCATTATTTCATCTATCTTAGGAGAGTTGGATCAATAATCTCCCCCAAATGATGATGACACAAACAACAAAGAAATTGCCTATAACTAGAAATAGAAAAAAATATATATAAGTCTAGATAAATAGATACGAAATGGAACTCATAAAGATACATGTCTCACTTACTGTTTTATAAAGGATCTTTTTCAGTACTGAGAGAAGTAAAGTACTCCGATAAAATTTCCATTAACTTGAATAAGAAAACTACAAGGAAATGAAGAAATATATAAGAGCAGGGATGAGTAGTGAAAGTTCAATTACGAAAAGGAAAATTCATCTAAGGAGGAGGATCAAATTTCCTTTGCTCGTATCTTTCATCAAGCATCTTCCTTATCATTTTGTCGAAAATATGAGTTATGGTTATCTGAAGACGAATTCAGTGATTTAAAGTATGCAAGCCTCAACGACCGCTGACTTTTCCAAAGGACCAATGACCTCTATCCGCTGATAAGAGACTTGCATCTGAAGATTTCCATATTTGTTCTATAACCTTAAATGCACAAAAAACCATGCTTTTTTTAACATAGTACAAAAGAGAAGTTATTTACACTGTTCTCTCCATACTTATCAGCCTCCAAAAGAAACTATTTACTTTATGCCCATACCACTTTATGTGCATGGATATATTTTAATAGCAAATAGTACAATAGGATCACTAGATACACAAAACGTATAAAAATAACTTTACCATGCATTTAATACATACAATATAAATAGACACCTTGAACATGTTACCCAAACACTTTTAAACATAAAATTCTAACCATTTTATCTAACACTTTTAAACATTATATTCTAACCATTTTATCTAACACTTTAAACATAAAGTTCTAACAATTTCAAACATAAAATTTTATCTCACTTTTAAACATAAAATTCTAACCATTTTATCTAACACTTTTAAACATTAAATTCTAAACATTTTAAACATAAAATTTTATCCAAGTGTCTTAAACATAAACATTCTACCCACAAAGTAAATCTAAACTTTATAAAACTACTTTATATATACACATCCACACCATATAAAACTACTTTATATATAAAATCTGAAAATATACAAGCATTTTATACATCTTACACATCCACTCTTTAAAAAATCTAAAAATATACAACCATTTTTTACATCTACACAACTAACATTTTACACATCTACACATCAACCATTTTACAACCATTTTATAAACATCAAAAATTTTACATATCTACGCATCTACCATTTTAAACATACACACACCCACATATCATACAACCATTTTATAAATAACACAGATTTCACAAACTTACTTCACGGGCCATGATGTAACACGCCGAGAAAAAGATGAAAAGCGTGCATTTTTTTGCTCTACCGAACCAAAAAATGTCACGTAACCCACATATTCTAAACCTCTTGCATGTTTTCCTTTGAGCCGACAAACAAATAAGTTAATCTTGGTCCCCACAAAATTTTAAAATAAGAAGAACATGATAGTAGAAGAGAAATGAGAAAGTTGTTCAATAATTGAGAAGGGATGAGTAAAAGTGAGAGTGTTGGTCGAACTTAAAAGAAAAGAGAGGCTCATTAGGGTTAGGGTTTCAAGCCGTGTCGACACGTGGACCAATCAGGCACCAACACCTCAACACCCACTTCTAGTAGGGGTGAGGTTTGGTAGCGGTGGGATCCCTGGTGGCACAGACGTGGAGAATTTGTGGTGCGGACGTGGCGCGTGGAGAAGCACTAACTCAGCACGGACCACTATTGACGGTGGGGCCGATAGTGGCCTACGTCACTGTGCCGTTGGCGTGGTGCGTCAGCGTGCCGTGGACCAATATGGCCGGAAACCACTAATAGCGGTGGGGTCCGGTAGCGGCGGTCGTTGGAAACCGTCGTGGACCATGGGGTATTTGATGAATTTGAAAGAAAAAAGGAGTAAGAGGTGAAACTGATTATTAAAAAAAGGATATAATAATTATTTTTTCTATTTATTTGAATATTTCTCGTAAAATATAAAAATTGTTTTCATTATCTTTTAGGGTTTAGTTCTCCAAAATGTATCAAACTATACCCGAAATGTTATTGTGTGTATCCACCTTTCAAAAATGCTTTTTGATGTATCAAACTTTATATTTTTTGCTATTGTGTGTATCGTGACCGGTTCAACCGGTCAACAACCGGTCACCAGCTGTTAAACGACGGCCGAAGGTGCTGGGGGCGGCAATGGTGGTTCTGGGTGATGGTTTTGGGTCGGGTACGGACGATGGTGGTGGTTGGCGGTTGGCGATGGTGGTTTCCGATGGCGGGGGTGTGGGTCGATGATGATGGTGGTGGTTTGATGGTGATGGTGGTGGCGATGGGCGACGGTTTGATGGTGATGGTGACGACGGCGGTGATGGCGACGGTGATGGTGATGGTGCTGGTGGTGGTGATGGAGACGGTGGGTGATGGTGGAGATGGGTGGAGGTGGGTGATGTTGATGGTTGGTGATGGTGGAGGGGGTGGAGGTGGGTGGAGGTGGGTGATGGTGGAGGTGGGTGGCGGTGGTTCTCAGCGGCGACGGTGATTCCCGGCGACGGTTCTCGGGCGATGATGGTGATGGTGCTGGTGCTGGTGCTGGTGGTGGTGATGGAGACGGTGGGTGATGGTGGAGATGGGTGGAGGTGGGTGATGATGATGGTGGGTGATGGTGGAGGGGGTGGAGGTGGGTGGAGGTGGGTGATGGTGGAGGTGGGTGGCGGTGGTTCTTGGCGGCGACGGTGGTTCCCGGCGGCGATGGTGGTTCTTGGCGGCGGCAACGGTGGAGGTGACCTGCTCAACAGGTTACAAGTCACCTGATACACACAATAACAAAAAAAGTAAAGTTTGATACATCAAAAAACATTTTTGAAATGTGGATACACACAATAACATTTCGGGTATAGTTTGATACATTTTAGAGAACTAAACCCTATCTTTTATTATGTAGCGTTCATTTGTAAGTCATATTTTATTATGTGGCGGGTATTTTAAAATTATTTTATGAATCGATGTCTTTCATTTTCGTGTAATTGGTTTTAGTCAACTCCGACAAGGTATTTTTTAAACCAAAAACGTGTTTAACTCCCATCACACATATAAAACTAATAAATAAATAAAAATACATCATTCAATTTACAATATTTATTATAATAATAGTTTCGAGCAAATTGCATTAAAAAGGAACATACTTTAATCTAGTTTCTATTTTAGGGAAAGTACTTTTAAAATACCCATTTAAGGGTATATAACAAAACTTTACAATCAAAAAAGGGAACCACTTACCAATATAAGAAGTCACTATTTATTTTTCAATATTTATATTATTTTAAAATTTATAAATAAGTATTAATATTTTCATGTTACTTAAATAATTTCCATGTCATCCAAAGAAATTCCATATAAATAATGTTTATCACCTACTCCAAGTCTTAATTCGTTTTTTTTCTACGATTATCGTTTTTTTAATTTATTTTATTCTCTTTAAAAATTCTTAAAAAAATTTGTTTCCGATTTTGTTAGTTTGCTCCAAAAAAACTAAGTTTTCGATTTTGTACATTTGATAAGTTGAAGTTCTTCACCATCTCTTTGTTTTCATTCTTCTTGAAATATAACAAAAAAAAAAAACAATGGTTGTTGAGATGAGATTGTTTGAGGAATGAAAATAATGGGGTTTTGGAGTTTAGGAATCGAGTTTTGATTTGTGTAAGGCTTAAAGGGAAAGGTAATTTTTAAGAAAAATAAAATATTTAAAAAAAACGATAATAATGAGAGATGAATAGATTGAGATTTAGAGTAGGTGATAAACATTATTTATATGAAATTTCTTATTATTTATATGAAATTTCTTTTGATGATATGGAAATTATTTAAGGGACATGACAATATTGATGTTTATTTATAATTTTTTTTGAACAAATTTTTTTTTTGAACGGATGCTTATTTATAATTTTTAATATATTATAATTATTGAAAAATTAATAGTGACTTACTATATTGGTAAGTGGTTCCCCTTTTTGATTGTAAAGTTTTATTATATACCTTTAAATGGGTATTTTAAAAGTACATTCTCCAAAACAGAAATTAGAGTAAAATATGATTTAACTCCTAAATTTTGTGTTTAAAAATGGTTTATTGTAAACATTTTTTAAAATAATGTTTTAATTTATAAACTTGTTATAACTAATTGTTTTAGCTACTTGATTTGCTACAGCAGGTTACTACACTTTCAAAATTCACTTTAGTCCCTAAACAAATGGATAAAATAGAATTTAACCCTTAAACTTTTTATTTAAAAATGATTTAATTTCTAAGCTTTTATAATGAATGTTATAATTCTTAAACTTTTTATATTATTTAATTAAATACGTAAACTTGTTTAACCTAATTATGTTTATTTCTAACATAATCCAATACAACATTCTACTGGCTACACCTGTTACCATCCATTCATGATTGAAAAATCCCTACATCTGTTCGTCCCAGTCCAGCCCAGCTTGCAACTCAGTCAAATCTATAACATCCCGCCTACCTCGACAACAATATTGTCCGTTTTTCCCCTGGATTTAATCAACGTGTATCGCACGGATTTGTTTCTAGCGACCTGGTGAGAAACTTCGCAGGGGATCACCCATCCTGGGACTACTCCCACCCAAGCACGCTTAACCTCAGAGTTCCCAGAAAGAACTTGACGTGCTTGTGGCCCTAAAACGCGTTGTTAGGAAGGCCAAGCTATTAATTATAACACCCAGCATCACTCCTGTCCACGGCTGATATAGAATTCGCCAATAATATCTTTCTAAAGTCGTTGGTACGTATCTTGGTTTGTTTTCATTTATGTTATTTTCCTATCGTATTAAAGAACATTTCATTTGATTTCATTTGATTTCAATTATGTCATTTATGTGCTTTGATTTGTAGCGCATTTGATGTTCGCCGTGAAATCTACGCATTAAATTTTAGGTAAATTTACATCGCGATGAACACAGAATCACCAAGAGCCTTATGATTATTTTTTGTTAATTTTTTGAATTTGATTCATTACTCTATTGTTCCTTCGTACGCTAGATTTTATTGAATAAATCTGATCAAGGGATATCAAGATCATGTGTTTCGAAAGTACTTCAAACTAGGGTTAACCATTCATTAGAGATATAAAAAAATAATTAGGTTAAACAAGTTTAGGTATTTAATCAAATGCTATAAAAAGTTTAAGGATTATAACAATCATTAATATAGTTTAGTGGTTAAACTATTTTAAATAAAAAGTTTAACGATTAAATCATATTTTATTCATAAGTTTAGGGACTAAAGTGATTTTTAAAAGTATAGTAACCTGTTGTAGAGATAGCCAAATAAGCCCCGTCCGACCGGTTAACCGAGCCCAAGACCGAAATCTAGCCCAGTTTTCTAAAGCCCACCGAAGCCCGGTTAAGGCCTGCTAGGCCCGGCCCGATTACAAATTCGAACAAAAAACTAGGCTCGGTTATGCCTGGGACCGATTAAGGCAAGGCCTGGGCCCAAGCCCGGTTAAGCCCAACCCGGTTTTAGTATATTTGTTTTATATATTTTAGTGATTTAAAATAAATTTGTTTATAAAATAAATGTAGTTTGTAAGTTTATATTATAATTTACATTTATAATATAAGTTACATTTACAATATAAAAATAGTTTATAAAATAATTGTAGTATTATTATATGTTAAATAAACCAAAGAAAAATTGGTCCTACGAAATCCCGGTTATAGACCGGTTACCTATAATCGATTAAATGGTCAAGAGATCGGTTATGACATATTCCCCCTAAGCCTGGCCTCGACCCGAGCCCAAAAAACACTGTTGAAACCCGGTCCTTGGGAGGCCTGGTTAAGGCCCATCTGATCCCGGTATTTAGCCATCTCTAACCTTCTGTAGAAGTCAGGTGGCTAAAACAATTATTTATAACAAGTTTAGGGATTAAGAAATTTATTATAACAAGTTTAGAGATTAAAATATTCATTTAAAATGTTTGGGAGTTAAACTATTTTTAAATTCGAGGTTAAATCATATTTTAGCTTAATAATTATTAGTAAAACATAATGATACATTAAAAACGACTATATTATAAAATAAATATATGTTAATGTATATGTTAAATATATTGAGGAAAGTTCAAATATGAATTCATCTTTCATTGTGAATGTGAGAACCACTAAAATCGCATCACGTGACAATATGAATTGGTGCCTAAACTTTATTCAATATGAATATCGTGCACTCTAACGCGTGTGCATGCTAAGTGAATAAAGCTTAGGCGAATCCATCAGAATCGAGCGCCTAATCCTTATTTCAGACTGAAACTGAACAAAAACTTTATTCAAATTAAATAGTACATGAATATTCAAACTAAATATTATCAGATGACACCGATATTAATGATGCTTATGTTTATAATAAAATATTAAAAAATGTTTTTCTCCATTTTAAATGGAACATCTTTTGTATTTTCAAAATGGAGAAAAATATTTTTTAATATGAAACAATTTTTTATTAATTATAGTGGCTTAACCAAATAGTATCAATACAATGCTCATTTTCATTTTCATTCTTCTGCATTCCCATTTTCATTTTCATTCCTTTTCCGTAAAACGAACCAAGCACCCCCTTAAGAATTTGATTTGGCATTTAGTGGGTGGCGGCCACTCTTGCAAATTGCATTACACAATCTTGGTAGCTATTGCGTGGTGGTGGTGTCGTTTGACAGGAATCCACACAATTTAAGCCGCCTGCTTTCATAGATGTCAGTATCATTTATTATTTATTATTAGTTAGGTGATGTATTATATTTTTCATTTTTTCTTTTACTTACTCAATGTTAAGTCAATGTTACATCATTCTCATTTTTGTTTTCTATAACCTTAGTATCATTCATTATTTATTATTAGTTACCGATTTGTTATACTATTTATTTTTCCTTTCTTAATCATGTCACATAAACATTACATCATTCTCACATTTGTTTCTATAACCTTAGTTATCTAGTATCATTCATTATTTATTATTAGTTAGTTGATGTGTTATACTCTTTATTTTTCCTTTTCTTACTCAATATCACATCAACGTTACATCATTCTCACTTTTGTTTTTTATAACCTTAGTTATCTAGTATCATTTATTACTTTATTATTAGTTAGTTGATGTGTTATACTCTTTTTTTTCGTTTTCTTACTCAATATCACATCAACGTTACACCATTTCATTTTTGTTTTCTATAACCTTAGTTATCTAGTATCATTCATTAATTATTATTAGTTAGCTGATGTGTTATACTCTTTATTTTTCCTTTTCTTACTCAATATCACATCAACATTACATCATTCTTACTTTTTTTTTCCTATAACATTAGTTATCTAGTATCGTTCATTATTTATTATTAGTTAGGTGATCAGGTGATGTGTTATACTCTTCATTTATTTTCTTTTCTTACTCAATGTCACATCGTTATATCATTCTCACTTTTTTTTTCCTATAACCTTAGTTATCTAAATCAATTAATAAAGAAGAAAAAGAAAGAGGATGAGAGGGTGGGTTTTATTGGGTTTTATTTTAATAAATTAATTAGAATTTTTTAGTTAAAAATTAGTATTTTTTAAGTTGTTATCACAATTCTCCCTACTTATTTCTCGTCCATTACCGTATCAATAAAAAATTACATGAAATCAACCTAAAAATAAAAAAATTAACTCTCGAAATGAACTGAAAATCCAAAAAATGTCGTTGAAAATGTGTAATTAGGCTAAAAAATTGTCAAACGACTTTACTAACTTTTATTCTAGTTTAAAGGTGCCCCAATTAAGCAAATTTCCTAGATTCGCCACTACACCTACCTACCGAACCCGTTTTGATGTTTCTACTCTACTCATTACTTATTCGCAGCTTACCCGCCCTCATCGGGTTGCCTATAATGCATAGCCTTATAAATCAAATCATTACATGTATTAAAAAAAATATTGTTATATTTATTATAATTACATGATTATTAAGTTAAATATTTTTTACTTTATATTTATAATTATTTTTTTTATTTTTGTTTCTTTGTATTGATATTAAAATAGAAAATATTTTATTTTAAACACATATACAAAAGACAATTAAAAATAATTTTTTTTTATTTTAAATTCTTAAATATTCTATTAAAATAACTTTTAGATATTAAAGTCATTTTATATATTTTTATTATTATCACATAGTAAAATATTTTGTGTATATATTTTTATTATAAGAAAATTATTTTTTATAAGTAGCAATTAATGTAACATGAAATAATTTATATTTAACAATTTAATAAAAAATTATAAAAAAGAACTGATAGATTGCTTAAATAAGAATTAACTGACTATTTTAGAAGTTTTAAATTGAAGAAAATGAACACTTTTCTGTTATAAATTTTCAAAGTTACAGAAATATCAATTATACATGTTACGTCTAAGAAAAAAATGTAGGCTAAATTTTAGGGAATTGTAGAAAGGGGTTAATACAATTGTTTAAATTATAAACACAAAGCTATACTTTTTAAGTTTTTTTAATTCAACAAAAATACATTGAGTACACTTAAAACACATAGAACAAGATTATTGAGGAAAAGAAATAGCTAACAGCTATTTGAAACAATCTAAACACTTAGTGAAAAGAAAGAGCACTACTTAAAACACTTACTAAAGGTATGAACTTTGGGGGTTGAGAGAAGTATGACGATTTCAACTTTTGTAAGAGAGAAGGCTTGAAAGTGTAACCATGCAAGGTGCATGGTGTCTTCTATTTATAGTCCCATATGCATTGATGGCATAAGACACTTGTCATCCTGTCACTAAAGGAAGCACTTTTGGTATTGCAAACAAAGAATTATTTTTGACTTTTTTTTAGAGTAACAATCCTTTGTGAATAAGGTAGTCTTCCAACATAGCTATTTTGTAGCTGAAGAAATCCTGACAAAATAAGGGATGTCTTTATCATAAAAGATATGGGTATCAAAGGGCAATCCATACTTTTATTCAAGGATAAAGACATTACTCAGAATAGGACAAGCATGACATCATTACAAAGTATGGTTAGCAAAATCGGCACAAGATCTGTCGATTCTTCCTTCTTTGAAATCGGTAGAGGAAGGAAGATCAAATCTTCAAAGAAAATTCTTCTTGAAAAGTTTTCATGAAAAGTCTTCATGAAATCTTCAAAGAAACTCCTCAAGAAATCTTTAAGGAATCTTTAAAGATTCTTCAAGGAAAATAGATCGGCAGGAGATTTTCAAGAAAAGTCTTAAAAGAAATCTTTAAGGAAATTTCCAAAGAATCTCCAAGGAATCCTACAAGAAAAGTTTTCATGAAAAGTCTTTCCTTACAAATCGGCAGAGAGGACTGCCGATTTTCTTCCTGATAGGCAGAAACTTTGACTGACAGAGTTCGGCAAATAACTCAGTTTAAATCTTGAACTTCATTTTTGATCCGCTCATAAATTATTCAAGTTGATATTAGCTAGTCTTTGATTCACCGATCTTTATGAGGTACCTGAGTTATCTAAAGAATCACAAAACGTTCTAAGTGTGAAAATAGGTTTAGATCAGCAGAGAGGAGATCTTCAAATTATATCCCAACAATACATTGATAAAAATATAGATTAAACAAAAAATAATTGGTTATTATTTTAAGTCATAAAATTATATATATATGGTTGAAATTTATCAAATTATAAAAGAAAATTATTTAAATAACCATTTTTTAAAATCTCCTTTAACTTCCTACCAATTCTTTCCCAAAAATACACCAAATACCCACCGGACTGCTATCCGGCAGCCGCTATTAGCGGCACCGGCGAATTTTTCGACCAACACACATATGCTCTTTTTATATACACATGTGTGTATATATAAAAGACGGAGCCGCTATCCGTAGCCGCTACCATTTAAAAGCTTTTATATATACACACATATATGCACAAGAATTCATATAACCTGCCGCTATTGGAGCATATGTATATAAAAGGAGAAACACTGATTAAGCTGTCGCTATTGGAGCTTTACCTATGTGTATATATATATGTATATAAAAGCTGCACATGAATTTATATATGGAGCTGCCGCTCTTGGCGGTGGGGTTCAATAGTGGTAGCCCCTTAAAATCTTGCTGGAGTTGTATTTTGGCCGGATAGCGGTCGCTGGAGTCCGATAGTGGCTGCCGGATAGCGGCTCGGTGGGTATAAAATGAATTTTTGGGAGAGAATGGGTAAGAGGTTAAGGGAATTTTCTGAAATGCCTATTTAAATAATTTTCTCCATTTTTTTATAAATAAGAACATACTCAGACTGAATAAAATGAAGAGTAAATTACGTTTTTCGTCCCTGTGGTTTGTTAAAAATTTCGATTTTCGTCCCTGGTCTTTATTTATTACAGTGATAGTCGGTTTACATTTCATTTCCTTTTTAGTCCCTGAAGCCATCTATTGTTGGTTAATATCAATATTAATAGTTTTTGTTTTTTTCTCTAACGGTCTTTTCACCTTTTTTTTCTTTTTCAGCTTTACTTTATTAATAGTTTTTGTCTTTTTCTCTGATGGTCCACCATCATCCCTTCCTCCTACACACAAGAATATATACATATATACATACACATAGTATATAGAGGGAGGTTCATACAAGAACAACTCTATTTGCAAGAATAAAGGAACCATTTTGAACCACACATTGATGTGGGCCCATGTGGGTCCCACTTATTAAAAAATCATATATGATTCAGATGGGTCCCACCACTAAATCATATATGATTTTTTTTAATATGTGGGCCCATATCATATGTGATCTAGAATTATTCCTTTGTTCTTGCAAATTGATTTTGTTCTTGTTTGAAACTTTCTCTAAATAGAGAAAGATTCAAACAAGAACAAAATTAATTTGCAAAAACAAAGGAACAATTCTGGATCACATGTGATGTGGGTCCCACATAATCAGGGGCGTAGCTAGTAGGGGGGTTGGCTGGTGCTCAGCCCCCTCTAACTTTTACCTCATATAGTATGTTATGGAACTTAAAACCAATATACACTTGTAGCTCAAGTGGAAAGGTTCATTTGTTTCGTATTGGGGATGCCCAAGTTCGAGTCTCGCTTGTAATTTTTTGCTGCACCTTTTTTTTTCTTTCCATTTTTCCTATTCATTTGTTTTTATGTTCAAATTTAAGGCTTTTTTTTTTCCATTTTTCCTATTCATTTGTTTTTATGTTCAAATTTAAGCCTTCTTTTCTTTTTTTTCTTTTTTTAATTTCTTGAATTCATACATCTACTTTCTTTTCATATTCATTTCCTTACCCCATTCTAACGTATATTCTTTTTAATTTCTTAATTCAATTCTCTACCTTTTTATCTCATATTCATTTTTATCCCATTTTAATGTTTTATTTTACTTTTTTTTTAATTTCTTTTGATTAATTTCTCTACATTTTTTCTCATTTCAATTTTTTACCTCATTCTAATGTTTATTTCTTTTAATTTCTTAAATTCATTTTTTTTACTTTTCTTCTCATATTATTTTTTACCCCATTCTAACAATTACGGGGAATTATAAATAGACTTCCTATGAAGAATATAGATAGATTTATGTGTGCACAAGTGAGACCCACTATAAAGACTCTACTTTTATATAAGTAAGAAAAGACCTATGGAGAATCCAAATAATAACATCCATGTTTATTTCTTTGTATGTTTTAAACTTAATTATTTCATTTTTATATTTTTAAAATACTTATAAATTATGTAGTTTTTGATATATATATTTTTATTATTTTCTGTTTAATAAAATCTTATTAAAATATAATGCTATTTTTATTATTTTGATATTAAACTTGATTTTTTCATTGTATCGGTTATTTTTTGTTTAATAAAATTGTATTATAAATATATAAGTTAAGTTTTAAAATTACATAACACTATATGTTTTTATAATGTTATTTGTTGTTACTTAAGTTATAACTCATACTTTTCACCTATATAAATAGGAAGAAGTTCAATTGCTAAAAAGATAACTATGAATTGCAAGACAAATAAGAAAACGATACGTGAAAAGTTAAATTTGAAAATTTCCAGCCCCCCCCCCCCCCCCCCCCCTAAATAAAAAGTCTGGCTACGCCCCTGCACATAATAAAAAATCATATATGATTCAGGTGGGTCCCACCACTAAATCATAATCATATATGATTTTTTATTATGTGGGACCCAAATGGGCCCACATCAATGTGTGGCTCAAAACGAGTTCCTTTGTTTTTGCAAATACTCTTGTTCTTGTATGAATCTCCTTCTACATACACATGTATATTATATATATAAATGCATACAGATATAATATCCAAGCATGAGAGGAGACGGGAATTGGAAAGCCCCTCGTCTTGGCAACCTTCTTTGGTTTCGTAACCTTCACCCTTCTCTATTCTCTTTGACTTTCTCTATAAATGTATGCATTTATATATATTTATATATATGTGTGTGTGTCATGTGCACACTGTTACACATAAATGGATATTAATCATATTATATATATATATATGTATATATTCATGTGTGTAGGAGGAAGGTGATGATGAATGAGGGTGGGCCACTAGAGAAAAGACAAAAACTATTGGTGAGGTAAAGCTGAAAAAGAGAAATAAGTGAAAAGACTATATTATCCCTAACTTAGTTGATATTAATCAACAACAGAAGGCTTCAGGGGCTAAAAAAGAAATAATTTTCTCTAAATAAAATGTAACCATCACTGTAATAAATATATACGAGGGACGAAAATCAAAATTTTCAACAAACCATAGAGACGAAAAACGTATTTACTCTAAAATGAATAAAGCAATCACTTTGAATCGTGCAACTAAGTTTTATTCAGACTGAATAAAACTTTATTCCGACTGAATAAAACATAAATATTTAGACTGAATATTGTCACGTGTCGCGACTAGTGGTTCTCACATTCACAATGAAAAACAAGTTCATATTTAAATCTGACCCGAGGAAGGCTTGTCTTTATTATATAGGTGGAGATGCAAATATCCCCTCCTAAAAGAATAATAATATCATTTAAATTTCAAGACAAATTTTACTTAAATTTTTGACTTTTTAATGGATGCAAATAACAATCCTTGGTTTACAGGAAAAGAATGTTGATATGAAATATGATAATTAACAAAAGAACTCCCAATTAATGCATTGGTTATTAATAATTTCTAAAAGAATAAATTACACTTTTAGTTTGTAAAACTCTCATTCAGCATCAAGTCTCGGTCCATCTATTGAATTAATTAGAGTTTATGTCATTCTAATTGTCATTTTGTTCTACTTTTGGTCCATGAATATTACATTTATTAAATAAGTCCATCAACTCAAAGAATATTTTGGTGTTTAATGTATTTTTTACTTTTATGAAGCATGGACAAAGATAGAGGTGGAGGTGAAACCGACAAGGATTGAGATAATCTAAAATATAGATGCTAAATAGCTTTTTTTTTATAATATGACAGGCGTTATAACTTTTTTTATAAATGAATGTTGGTTCCAAGTAGGTGACCTTCAAGTAAGGATAGTGTTTGGGATTATAGAAGGGGGGGGGGGGGTTGAATATAATCACACAGTTTTCTCACTTTTAAATTCTTGTTTTATAAACAATATGAATTTACAGATTGTTGCGGAAATAGAAAAGACAATTAGTCTAAACTAAACAATCTAAGTTCTTTCACTATGCACTAAGTGAGAAGAGAATAAAGAAAGAAGATAGAGGGAAAAGGAGAGAAAGGACTTGAGTATTTTAGGATGAAGAAGAAGTGTGGAGAACATCTCTTCACGTCCTATTTATACTCCATGCATTAAATGCATGCAGACCTACTATTGTGACGTGTCACAATGTGAGTGGTCTGTTGTACTATTTACTATAAACAAATACTCTTTGCATGGTGTGCAAAAGAGGATGTTTGTAAACAGTTGCCTTATGGTCTGATAAGTGCGGAGGGAACAGTAAAGTAACTGCCCTTATGTACTATTGTGTCAGAAAAGGCGAGTTATCCTTTTGTGCATTAGACTAAGACATTGTTCTAATCCTTCAGGATCAGGATACTGATCAGTGACTAGAGTCCTGAAACTAGGGAAGTTCAGGGTCACGTGTATCCTGATGAATCTTCAGGATGTCATACGATAGTGAACAGACTGCTATCACTGAGTTCCGTCTTCAGATCACGAGCATGCTGTTCCTGTCATCAGCTATTTCTTCGACGTCGCTGATGGTTCTTTGTGTATGATCTTAATGTCTTCAGGAGGAGGTCTTCACTTCAGTGGACAGGATCAGTAGACTGTAGAACAGACTCGTTAGTCTCCTGATCCTGATCCTGATCTATAAAGTTAAGTTACAGCATAAGTAAGGTGGCGTTTGTTTTTGAAGAGGTAAAAGTGCTGTGTGCTGCGGACCACATCTGCAGACCTCTGTGGCAGAAGAGGTGGTCCCAACCTCTGTAGACTGCTGTGGGAAAGACTGTTTGTTTTTTACATCTGCAGACACAAAAAATGTAATTTATATAATTTATTTTTTAATCAGGTTAACAATTTTTTTAATAAAGTCAACAAAGAATGTATAAAAAAATGTATAAAAAAATAGATAAATATGTATAAAAAAAATAGATGTGGGGAAAGATAAAAATGTAAAAAAAATAGATGTTAAAAAAATAGATAAAAATGTATAAAAAAATGTATATGTTAAAAAAAATGTATATAAAAAAAATAGATGGGAAGCAAAGGAATTGGAAGTGCTGTGGGGAAAAGCACTTGGGCCAGTGCTGCGCCAAGAAGCACACGGACAGCACTTGGAAGTGCTGCGGGGAAAAAAAAAAACAAACAAGCTGCGCCAAGAAAGTGCTGCGCGTGTGCTGCGGGGGAAAGCAAAAAGAGGCTCTGAAGCGCTTTTGAAGAAAAACAAACACCACCTAACATGGAATAACACTGAACAGACTCAGTGATAATTCCTCAAGCTATAACAGAAGTAAAAACCTATTCACTAAGTAAAGATTCAGGATCATTATCATTTCATCAGGTCTTAGGAGAGCTGGATCAACAATCTCCCCCTAAATGATAATGATAAGACAACAGAGTAATTGTCTTAATCTAGAAAAGTTAGAAATAAATCTAAGTCTAGAACTAAACAGTAGGAAATAGAACTCATAAAGGTACATGTCCCATTTACTGTTTTGAGGGATCTTTTTCAGTACTATGATGGAATGAAGTACAATGCACTGAATTGCATTCTCATTAATCTCATTAAAATATTACAAGAGTAAGGAAAATACAATAGTACATGATAGAAGTACTGAAAGAAAAAACTACAAGACAACTAACTATCAGATTCTTCGCTAATGTATTCAGTCTTGACGCAAACAGGAACAGGAGTTTCGCTGAAGGCAAGTCTGTGATCAAGTATAGCTCTGACAGTGCGGATGATCTCTTTGTTGTCTGGATTTTTCTTATCTTGTTGTGCAGTGAAGAGAACTGTCAAAAGATGTTCATAGGGCGCTATGTGTAGCTCACTGAAGCGCTGAAAGCGTAGGATTGAGTTATTACTAACACATATGCCATGAACGGGTTCTCTGATTACTTGTCCTTCAGATAGAGAGATTCCAGGAGGGAATGAAAGATCAAGCATCGAGAGGTCCAGAGGTTTAACAACCATTCTGGGAAGACAGGGAGTTGGTCTTCTTGTAGAGGTGCCTGCAGATCTTCGAACAGGCTGCTGAGATGAGAGTGGAGAGTGATGGAGCAGGTCATCAGGTATTTCGGTTGTCCTTCTGATGCGAGCAATAAGTCCTTCAATGACTTCTTCTACTTCAGCCCGATAGTTCTTGTTGGCTTTGGGAAGCAGGGATCTGATTTCGTTCCACTCTGACAAGTTGTAGCGATCTAACTTGTCCAGAGTGTGCTCTACGTCCTTTACTCCAGAGCGTTTGACTGTGATCCAGGTTTTACCAGGATTACCTTTCTTGCCTCTAGATCGGCGAAGATGGATTCCTGAGATGGCAGCACCATGCTTTCGGAGGTGTAACCGATCTCTGCACCAGTCAAGCTCAGCGTTCACTTCTCCAGTCTGTATTTCAGCATTTTTGTTGAAGACCTTCAGAACAGCCTTCTGTGCAAGGATAGGATCCGCACTTATTTCAGCATCTTCATCCACAAAATCCGATGCAAGCCTTCGAGCGGCTTGAGCAGAGAGGAAAGCTTCCTTCTGCTTCTTATTATGCTCTAGTTGCGCCTGTACAGCCTCGTTGTACTCCTCCTGCGAGAGATAGGCGAACTCGGAGTCACAAGAGGTACGAAGAGGGATTTTTACTCTTGTACTCTCGAGTCGCTCTATCACGGCGTCTAAGCGCCCATCCCTGTCAATGGCAAAGGAACTGTCAGGGTAGTTTTCACCTTCAGATCTAGGAGAGTTTGAGGGAGGTGATCTGGGTGAAGAAGCAGGGGTAGAGATGTCATCAGAGATGAATTCATCATCTGATGAGAGGCATATGGTTTCAGGGGTGGCTCGGATTTCAGGGGTTCGGGATGAAGAGGCTTCTTGGTTGAAACGGGTTGTAGGACGGGTAGAAATGGTTTCTTGGTTAAGGGGTGTGATCCTGAAGGTCATTTTAGCTAATTTAGCTCTGGTCTGCTCATTGGGACTATTCTCCATTAGGCGAATAATGTCACCAGTGACAGAGCCAAAGTTGATATCGTGAGTTTCAGGATCGGCTTGGGTATTAGGTTCAGGTTCAGGGTGATAGGTGAGTTCAGGAGTTGGTTCAGGAGAGAGTAGTTTGGGAGGTTGGTAGATAACCATTTGAAGGTTATTAGGAGGGGAGTCTTCAGGTGAGGAATCTAGGGTGATGGTTTCAGGGGTAGGTTTGGATTTAAGAAGAGTAGAAATAGGTTGGTTATCAGAGGAAGAGGGAGAGGATGGTAGTGGAGACATACCAGAGGCATCAGGGTTCTCCCCCTGAGGTTGTGCGAGCCCTGGAATGGGCGCAGAGGCAGCAGGGACCTTCTCGACGAAGATATCGTTATCATCATCATCATCTTCATCATCATCATCGTCGTCTTCATTATTCCCCCCGTCTTCAGTGGTTCTCCAGTTTGTGGAGGGGGAATATGCAGAATGGTCTCGAGGCTGTCTCTCCCCCTCAGCAGGTGCCTGAACTAAGGCAGCTGTTGAGACACTCCTTTGGAGGAGAGAGGCCATGTCGCTGAGGACCTTGCGCTGGATGAATGATGAAGAGATCAGGGACTGCAAGACCTCCCTGTCCGCCGTGGTGAAGGATGGAGGCGGCGCAGGAGCAGAGGTGAGGGCGTTGACAGCAGAGGAGAGCCCTTGCACCTGCTCCTGGATGGCGCGAATGGCAGCTTCCTGAGCATCCAACCTCTGAACCACCGTTGATTGGAAGGTGGTGAGAGAGTTGGTGCTGTTGATGATCTCTGAGGAGAGCGCAGGGAACGCCGTGGCCTTCAGGTCATCAATGGATGCCTGAAGGTTGGTGGAGGAGGAGGCAACCTGTGAAACCTTGTCGTGGATGTTATCCAGACAAGGGATGGACAGGGTGACGGCCGTGGGCGGCGGAGTCGCGGCGATGGCGGCAGCAGTGGAACTGGCGGCGGCGGCTTCAGCAGCGGCTGCAGCAGCTTTAGCAGCAACAAGCTCCTGTTGTAAGGTCTGGAGCTGTGCTGAGTGCTCTTCCTCCTTCTGCTGGAGGGCAGTGCGGGCCTCATGCAGGTTCCTCTTAGCGGACTGCCTGCGGAGTTCAGCTGTGTTCAGCTGATGCTCGGCATCCGTGAGAACGAAGTCATTGAAGGGGTCATCCTGATGAAGATGCCCTTCAGAACCTGCTCCTAAAGAACCTGTAGACAGAGTAGCTAAGTGAGCACTAGAAGACTCATTAGCTTTCAAAGAAGAAGTAACAGTAATATATTGCTTAGAAATATTACCTGAGGCTTGGAGGGTATCAGGATGATTACCCACCAGATTCTCTGAGGGTTCGAGTTGAACCACCTCAGGTTCTTGTGTAACAGGGGCAGATGTAGAAGTATCTGCAGTGGAAGAATGTTTAGACAAAGGGGAAGGTTTATTAAAGAGCTGGGGCAGGGTAATGTAATATTTCTTACCAGCCGCCTGCGTCTTTTTCTTTTGCGCCCTAGCTTTGGCGCGTTTTGTAGGAGGTGGAGGAGTGACAGAGGATGGTTGGGGGCGCTTCTGGAGCGCAGAAGTTGTGGTTGCAGCTGGGGAAGTCAGTATTGGGTTAGCTACTGACATAGCATGCATAAAAGTAGAAGAATGAGGTTTGGAAGAGATGATAGAAAACGTACCTGTGGTTGGAGAGGTGGCTTGTTCAGCATCCTGTTCCTGAACTTGTTCAGGAACGACCAGGACGTCAGAGAGAGGGACGTCGTCAGGATGGTAAGCAACCTGATCCAGGAACCTAGGCCCGAGGGCGTAGTTGTTGGAGTTCCCAACCTTGGGGTAGTTTTCCCCCAAATGCAGCTCCAGGACGGCTGAGAAAAACCTGGTGAAGGCAACGTTGGCGACCCGATTCTTGCTTCGGACCTTCCTCACCATGTCGTCCCAGATGGAGCGAGCATAGTCGAACTCGCGATTCTTGATCGCAGAGTAGACCATCTGTTGAATAACCATCGGGAACTGCTCCGTGCTCCCTGTTTTGCCCGATAAGCACAGGCCAAACGTGTTCCATATATAATAGAACACGGCGTTTAGTCCTGACTTATGGACAGTGGCACCTGTCTTCGGTAGCAGGACGCCTTCCTTGTTCACAGGCCATCTGTAGCCTATGGCGTCCAGGAACTCGACGATCTCGTCACCGGTGGGGACAGGAGGGAAGCGCTTCTTTTTGGGGAAGTTAAGCACGTTCCTGAGGGTTCCAAAACCAAAGGAAATTATGTTTTCCTTGATTTGGAACTTGATGACCTCGCGCAGGACACCTTTTGTGTTCTTCTCCTTGGCCACAGTGGCAGTGGACCACAGTTGTTGCAGCATGGGCTTGTTTGGCTTTGGGTCCAGAGAGAAAGCCGTCCTCAGCGGGCTGCGGAGAAGGAAGTCTTTTGCAGGAATCAGATATTCCTTGCCTTCAGGGATGTCAAACAGACCAACAACGTTGTTCTGTTTGAATTGGACGTCATGTTGTGGAATGACGATTGGCAGGCTCTCAGTAGCCTGTAGAGGAGTGGCCTCAGAGGAGAGCTGGGCGTCCAGAGAAGTAGATGTAGTAGCAGCCATCCTGTTAAACATAAAAATAACATATATGGATGATTAAGAGTCCAAAATATGCATTTTTCTTCATTTTTCAATGAACACAAAGTATGTTCATAAAAATGGTGAAATCCTTTATACATAGAATAGATTAGATACCAAAATACACAAAAGGAATGTGTTTTGGTATTAAAAAGAACTTCTATTTTGATGAATAGATATCAAAATAGGAGTTTATGACTGTTCTTAAAAGAAATAAGAAAAATCATGCTAAACAGTTTTAACAAAAAATCTTATAAGATTTTGGGAAAACTAAGATCAAACGAAGTGATCTTAGGGTATTTGGAAAAACGTTTACCAAAATAAGTTGTTTTTAAGGAAGAATATCAACTTAGATTGTGGAAAGAACATAAGAACATTAGAAAGCTTACGTTGATCTTGTTAGAGAAGTGGTAAGTGTGTGTTCTTGGTGTTCTTGAGAATGCAGATTCTTGCTTTTTCTTGCTTGAATGCTTAGAGAGTATTATGTGAGCGTAAAGAGTGAAAAGGATTACGAATGAGGTTTTTATACCTCGTGGTAGGAGAGAGAAAATGGATGAGAGAGAAAAGAGCGGCTAAATTCAAACGTAATGATGAAAAAAGGAGTTCTACGCGCGTTCACGCGCCTGACACACGTAGTGGGGAACAGGAAACGTCCCATTACGTGTCAGTGCAGATGAAAGGTTTGTTTTATTTGAAAAACTAAAAACCACCTTTTCAGGGGATGATTCCATTTTGGTGAAAGATATGGTTTATTGGAATCAGAGTACTTATCAGATAAGTACTGTTTTGGGAAAATCCTCTTATCACATTTAATGCGATAAGGTTTCAGTAGCAGAGGGAAGAAATACTTACCTGAGAATCATCAGTATTCGGATATTGAACAAAGATTTTGTAAGCACTGAACAGAGTTATCCTCTGAAGAAGAGTTATTCAGGAGTTGTTAATAAAAGAGGTCCTGAGAGAATATAAGGACTTTAACAACTGTTTGTCCTGAGAACTTCTATTCTTCAGGATTTAACATCCCAAGTTCACTGAGGAGCATATTAAAACGCGTCACATCCAGTGGTTTGGTAAAGAGGTCAGCAAGCTGATATTCAGTAGGGACAAAATGGAGTTCAATATCACCATTCATCACATGATCCCTGATGAAGTGATATCTCACTTCAATGTGCTTTGTCTTAGAGTGTAAGACAGGATTGTTAGCAATGGCTATTGCTGAAGTGTTGTCACAGTAGATAGGAATTTTGGAGAGTTGTATGTCATAGTCCTGAAGTTGATTTCTCAGCCACAGGACCTGAGCACAACATATTCCTGCTGCAACATATTCAGCTTCAGCAGTTGATGTGGACACAGAGTTCTGCTTCTTGCTAGTCCAACTCACCAACTTGCCACCTAATAGGTGACAGCCACCAGTAGTGCTTTTCCTGTCGATCTTACATCCTGCAAAGTCACTATCAGAATAAGCTGTTAGATCGAACCCTGAGTCCTTGGAGTACCAAAGACCCATGTTAGGAGTTCCCTTCAGGTATCTGAAGATCCGCTTTACAGCGGTCAGATGGGATTCTTTGGGTTCAGCCTGATAACGAGCACAGAGACATGTAGAATACATGATATCAGGACGACTCGCTGTAAGATACAGCAGTGAGCCAATCATTCCTCTATAGAGAGTCACATCAACAGGTTTCCCTTTGGAATCCTTGTCAAGAGACAGAGGAGGAGCCATTGGAGTCTTCATCGGTGTACAGGATGTGAGATCAAATTTCTTCAGCATCTCATGTACGTATTTACCTTGATTGATGAAAATTCCCTTTTCAGATTGCTTGATCTGAAGTCCTAAAAAGAATGTTAGTTCGCCCATCATAGACATTTTATATTCAGATTTCATGAGCAACTCAAACTTTTCGCAGAGTTTAGGGTTGGTGGATCCAAAGATAATGTCATCGACATATATCTGGACAAGAAGGATATGCTTAGGATATTTCTTCAGAAATAAAGTGCTATCAATCTTTCCACGAACAAAACCTTTAGAGAGAAGAAAGGTTGAGAGGGTATCATACCAGGCACGAGGAGCCTGTTTTAACCCATAGAGAGCCTTGTTTAACTTGTAGACGTGATCAGGGAACTTAGGATCTACAAAGCCAGGAGGCTGAGCCACATAGACCTCTTCATTAAGTTTTCCATTCAGAAAGGCATTTTTAATGTCCATCTGATAAACTTTGAAGTTCATATGTGCTGCAAAAGCTAGGAAGAGTCGAATTGCTTCGAGCCTAGCAACAGGAGCAAAAGTTTCATCGTAATCAATGCCCTCTTCCTGCCTGTATCCCTGAGCCACAAGGCGAGCCTTGTTTCGAATGATTGTACCAATCTCATCAAGTTTATTTCGAAAAATCCACTTGGAACCAATGATTGTACGTTTTCGAGGCCTAGGGACGAGAAGCCAGACATTGTTTCTGATGAACTCTGCTAGCTCTTCCTGCATGGCTGAGACCCAGGCAGGATCACGCAAAGCATCATCTATTTCTTTAGGTTCATTTTCAGAGATAAAATTTACATAAAGACAGACGTTACCAGCCTGACGTCTGGTTTTCACACCAGAAGAAGGGTTTCCAAGAACTTGATCATTGGGATGATCTTTGGTCCATCGGAGAGCAGGTGGTTGATACACCTGTCCTGAAGTAGATGCTTCATTGGATGATGGATCAGGAAGAAGATTGGTAGGAGATGGTTCACTAACAGTGGTTTGAGAGAAGTCTTCACTGTTAGTTGGTTGATCAGGTTCAGATGGTGTGATTTGAGAGATAGGAGTGGCATTTATGAGAGGTGGAGTGGTTATATCAGTGGGTGGTATAGGATCTTCTTCAAAACCATCAGGAGGGTCTTGAGGAGATGGATCAGCAATAGGAGGTTCAGGGACTTGAAAGAAAGAGTCAGCCCACTGATTGATTTCAGTATTATCATTTGGGTGAGGAAAGGTAGGACCCGATTCATCAAACTTGACATGAATCGTTTCCTCAATGGTTTGTCTTCGTTTGTTGAACACACGGTAAGTTTTAGAAATGGATGAGTATCCGAGGAAAATTCCATCATCAGATTTGGAATCAAACTTTCCAAGATTATCTTTGTTGTTCAGGATGTAGCAGACACAACCAAAGATATGGAGATGTTTGATTGATGGTTTCCTGTTACGAAAGAGTTCGTAAGCTGTTCTTCTGAAACGCTTGACAATCAGAGATCTGTTCTGAGTGTAACAAGCAGTATTTACAGCTTCAGCCCAGAACTGAGTGGCAAGATTGGCTTCACTCAGCATAGATCTCGCAGCTTCGATCATCGTCCTGTTTCGTCTTTCAGCAACACCATTTTGCTGAGGAGTTCTCACAGAGGAGAAGTTTTGAGAGATACCTTTCTGTTCAAAGAAAGATTCCAGGGTACTGTTTTTGAACTCAGTCCCATGGTCACTTCTTATTGAACGAACAGTAAGGTTGTTGAGTTTTTCCATCTTCCTGACGAACAGGATGATTTCTTCAGGAGCATCACTCTTGGCACGTAAGAAGAAAACCCAAGTATATCTGGAATATTCATCTACGATCACCAGAGTATATTTCTTTCCACCAATGGATTGGACATTAACAGGTCCAAAGAGATCCATGTGGAGAAGTTGTAGAGGAGAGCTGATGGAGGAAATCTGCTTAGACTTGAAGCTAGCCCTGGTCTGTTTTCCTTTCTCACATGCTGAACAAAGAGATTCCTTTGTATAGCGAAAGTCAGGAAGACCAATGACCAGGTTGTTGATGCAGAGTTGATTCAGCGTCTTGAAGTTGAGATGAGAGAGACGCTTGTGCCAGAGCCAATTCATATCAGTGGAAGCACGTGATACGAAACAGAAGTTATCAGTGGAAGTATTCATATTGATGATGTAGATATCTGCATGTCTAACACCATTGAGAATGACTTCCTTTCTCCTGTTCTTGACTTTGCACTTTTTCTTAGAGAAAGAAACTTTGTGATTCTTATCACACAGTTGACTGATGCTCAGAAGATTATGCATCAGGCCTTCAACATAAGCAACTCTTTTGAAAGTAGTTACTCCGTTGGTCAGAGTGCCATACCCTCGGGTTTGGCCTCTACCGTTTCCGCCAAAGGTCACAGCAGGACCTCTTTCTTCACGGTAGTTAGTGAGGACAGATTTAGAACCAGTCATGTGTCGAGAGCATCCACTGTCCAAGTACCAGATGCCCTTATCCTGTAAAATATAGAGTTTAAGTTTTCTTTGGTACCCATAGAACTATGGATCCAGAAGTATCAGTAGGACTGGTTGAATCAGTGTCAGCCTTTACTGAAGTATCAGTACAGGAGGCTGGAGTCTTGACTGAAGGAACAGTCTTGACAACCTTCTTTCCTTTGACTGATTTCTCAGTCTTGGGAATCTTCTTTACCTTAGCTGATTTTTCAGCTTTGGTAGCATCAGGACACTTACTCGCAATATGGTCATTTAATCCACAGTGATAGCATTTGCGATATTGAAAGCGTTTAGTGTGGTCCAGAAAGTTTTTGAACTTTAGGTGAGCAGGACCTGCACCAAGTATGCCTTTAGCATTGGACATTGGAGGAATTGGTGTCTTCTCCTGAGTCTTTTGCTTCAGGTCAATCTTCAGTCTGGGAGCAGGACTCTGAGAAAGAGACTTAGTTCCAGAGACTGAAGGACCACCACCCAGAACTTTGTTCTTGGGTTTAGGACCCTTGGTCTTTGAAGGTGTTTCAGTTTTGGATTTATCCTTAACTGTATTCTTTTTGCTCTTAGGAGCACCTTCAGGATGAGTGTTAGAAGAAGAAGAAGGGGTGTTTTCAGAGGCATTGGGAAGAGGAATAGAAGAAACAAATTTTCCAAATTTGAGCATGGAACTATCAGACTTAGTTTCTTCTTTCTTGTATCCACGAAAGAATCCAAGACCTCTCTTGCTTTTATCAGACCTCCCTGAAGCTAATATTTCATCAACTTTTTCAGAGGCGTCACTCCATCCTTTGATGGTGACTTTTTCAGCATTTAATTGGGCAAGGGCCTTCTCTTTGGCAGCAAGAGCCAATTCTCTTTCAATACACAGAGTTTTGTTTACAGAGACCTGGTCCTTATAATTTTCTTCCACAATGGTAAGCTGTTTTAATTTTTCTTGACATTCTTTGAGTTGTCCTCTAAGATCAATATTCATTTTTTCAGCAGATGTTTTACCATTAAGGGCTTTGTAAAGGTCGAGGGTGACCAGGTCCAACTGAGTTAAGCTTTCAAGAGGGATGAGAGGAATAGGTACCTGACTGGAAGAATCAGTCGCAGAGGTGGAAGCTTCAGGAGTTGTGGAAGAAGAAGCTTTAGGGTCCTGAGGAGGAATCTCTTCAGGAACCTCTTCTATCTTAGCCATGAGAGCTAAGGTAGGTTCCTCAATAATGGCCATCAGTGCCACTTGAGTATCTTCCTCATCAGACGAGTCATCAGAGGAGACATCATCCCAATCGCAGTCTTCTGCGATTAAACCTTTGCCTTTACGCTGAGTTTTCATCTTTTTGTACTTTTCCTTCAGGCGTTGGTATTTGGGGTTCTTGGAAGAAGATTTAGCAGAGGAGGGAGCAAACTGACTTTTTCTGTACCTGCAATCATTAGCAAAGTGTCCTTTGCCCTGACAGTTGTAGCAGATAGCAGTAGCCTTGTCAGCAGAATCTGACTTTGGCTTGTCAGTAATAGAAAGATGTTTCTTTTTATGGAAGTTTCCCTTTTTGGCAAACTTTTTGAAAGATCTGGTTAAAAGAGCAAGAGATTCATTGAATTCAGGATCTTCTGACAAGTCAGAGTCAGAAGATTCTAATTCAGTAATAGTTACTGAAGAAGAAGTGGCAGCAACAGGAGGAACTGAATCAGAAACCAATGCAACAGATGTGCTTTTGGATTCTTTAGAATCTCTTATGAGATTCTTTTTCAGTTTCTTCTGTTGTTCACGGTTCAGAAGAATACCGTACAACTCACTTAGTGTGAGTGTCTTTATGTCCTTTGACATAGTTAAGCAGGAGGTGTAAATTTCCCAATGTTCAGGAAGAGCTTCCATGAACTTGGTAACCACCTCAGAGTTAGAATAGGTAGTACCGATGGTCTTCAGATCAATCAGAAGACAGTTGAATCTCTGATGTAGCTGGGAGAGAGTTTCATCCTTCTGATGAATAAAGCTTTCGTACTGTCGAACCAAGAAAATCTTTCTTGATTCCATGAGTACGGCGGTACCTTCATATTGAACACAGAGAGTGTCCCATATCTCCTTAGCAGAGCGAAGGTGACAGACAGAATGGAATACATCGTCAGGGAGTGACATGGCGATGAGAGATCTAGCCTTGGTGTCAATGTTGACCAGGCGTCTATCTTCATCATTCCAGTCAGTTACGGGCTTTACCAGCTCTCTTTCAGGAACAGCAGGTTGGCCACCAGCAGCAGGAATGGGGTGGACGGTTTGTGTAGGCACATGTGGTCCGTTTTCCAGAAAATAAGGAATCTGGGGATCAGAACCAGAGAGGAAAAGCTCCATCCTGGTTTTCCAAAGAGAGAAGTTGTCTTTGTTAAACCGAGGAGGCTTTCCAGCAGAGCCGGTATCAAAGTAGTTATCCTTAGCTTGAAGAGCCATAGAATAAGAAGAGAGAGGATCACAAGATTTTTCTAAAGAAGAAAATGAGAGCTTGTATCTGCTCTGATACCACTTGTTGGTCCCAAGTAGGTGACCTTCAAGTAAGGATAGTGTTTGGGATTATAGAAGGGGGGGGGGTTGAATATAATCACACAGTTTTCTCACTTTTAAATTCTTGTTTTATAAACAATATGAATTTACAGATTGTTGCGGAAATAGAAAAGACAATTAGTCTAAACTAAACAATCTAAGTTCTTTCACTATGCACTAAGTGAGAAGAGAATAAAGAAAGAAGATAGAGGGAAAAGGAGAGAAAGGACTTGAGTATTTTAGGATGAAGAAGAAGTGTGGAGAACATCTCTTCACGTCCTATTTATACTCCATGCATTAAATGCATGCAGACCTACTATTGTGACGTGTCACAATGTGAGTGGTCTGTTGTACTATTTACTATAAACAAATACTCTTTGCATGGTGTGCAAAAGAGGATGTTTGTAAACAGTTGCCTTATGGTCTGATAAGTGCGGAGGGAACAGTAAAGTAACTGCCCTTATGTACTATTGTGTCAGAAAAGGCGAGTTATCCTTTTGTGCATTAGACTAAGACATTGTTCTAATCCTTCAGGATCAGGATACTGATCAGTGACTAGAGTCCTGAAACTAGGGAAGTTCAGGGTCACGTGTATCCTGATGAATCTTCAGGATGTCATACGATAGTGAACAGACTGCTATCACTGAGTTCCGTCTTCAGATCACGAGCATGCTGTTCCTGTCATCAGCTATTTCTTCGACGTCGCTGATGGTTCTTTGTGTATGATCTTAATGTCTTCAGGAGGAGGTCTTCACTTCAGTGGACAGGATCAGTAGACTGTAGAACAGACTCGTTAGTCTCCTGATCCTGATCCTGATCTATAAAGTTAAGTTACAGCATAAGTAACATGGAATAACACTGAACAGACTCAGTGATAATTCCTCAAGCTATAACAGAAGTAAAAACCTATTCACTAAGTAAAGATTCAGGATCATTATCATTTCATCAGGTCTTAGGAGAGCTGGATCAACAATGAATATGAATAAGGCAAAGTGACCTAAATAGTTGAACTATAACTAGTTTAAGAGAGAAACGAGACTTGATAGCGAGTGACAACCATAAAAGTTAAAAAATGTAATATTATACCTTTTAAAGATAAAACTACAGTTTTGGTCATTAAAGGTTAAACCTAAAAGTAGAACAAACCTTCATAGTCAAGAAATCATTCTTGTGATTTGTATATCCCTCTCAAATTAATTTTTGATTACTAACTACCTTACAAAAAGTATTAAATAAAGGGTATCCTTATCTTTTTAGTTAATTATTTAATTCTTTTTTTTTTCAAACAACATTGTCTATTTAATTCTTGTTTGAAATTTTTTAAGTATATAACATAGTGTTATTTATATTTATTACATCGTAACATTAAATTTTTAAGAAAACACAAAAAAATTATATACAAAATCATATATGATTTACATATAAAAATTTCATCGTACAAAAATTACATATAAAATCATATATGATTCACGTACAAAATTACATATGATTCACGACACTTACCTGCAACTTAAGTTGTAGTTTTTTCCGTCAGTAGTGAATCATAATATATAAAATAATTTTTTCGTATTTTTTCTTAAAAATTATAGTTTTGGTTTGAAACTCTTTTTTTATATATATAAATTGCTCACCTATTTTATTTATATATCCGATCATAGAGATTCCACTGTAAAATACTCATAGCTGAAACCTTTAACTATCAGTGCTACTATTTAAGGGTGTTGTTAATTGGACCTCCTTTGACTCTTCTCCCTCTCACATAAATGTAGACCCCCTTGTACTGGGTCCCACCTGCATACTCACATAAATAACCCATTGACTTAGCAATGGGGTCCATTTATAATTCCCCCTATTTAATCATATAAGATTTGGATTTCACACATAAAAAGATTCACACACGTATATTTAGGTACATACACATGAGATAACGACCTAATTATTGGATTGATTGAGATCATCCAAAGATTGCATGTCCCAAGATTTCTACTCTAGACGAAAGGATTTAGTCCCTATAGATTGGACTCAGGTTTTGGATTTGTTTTTGTCTTCGTATGTCGACCATAAGCGGTGGAGAGTCCATATATATTAAGCAGATGTAAAAGTGGTTTACATTTGAACTTTCCTCTCTCTCTCTCTCTCTCTCTCTATATATATATATATATAGAGAAAGGTTCATGCGAGAAATATAACTTTTTAAGAGAATACGAGAAGCAATCTCAGCCATTAAAATCAAGATTTGATGATGAAAAAGTGACACGCGCGACCTCAGGTCGCGGGGAAGGTCGCGCAAGTCGCGCACGTTGTTAATCATGTATGATTAACAACACGAAAAAAGTGACACGTTGTTAATCATGTATGATTAACAACACGAAAAAAGTGACACGCGCGACCTGAAGTCGCGGGCCAAGTCGCGCAAGTCGCGCACGTTGTTAATCATGTATGATTAACAACATGAATTACTATATGAATCATATATGATTTTGTACATGTTTTTTTGTCAGTTCTTAATCATATGATTGGCCCGAGATGAGTGGCTGAGATTGCTTCTCGCTTTTTCTTAAATTGATATGCTTCTCGTTTGATCCTTCCCCTATATATATATATATAACATGTGATTTCCTTGGTTCCTTCATTCTTGCAAATTGGTTTTATTCTTGTTTGAACCTAATTCTATATATATATATGAATATATATATATATAGAGAGAGAGAGAGAGACAGAGAGACAGAGAGAGATAGAGGTGGGTTCATATGTGAACCATGCGTGAGAACCAATCTCAGCCACACATCTTCGGTTACGGTGGACGTGATCACGGATGATTGACGCGATTCATGGGAGGATGGAGATTATTAAACGGGGGACCGGTCGAAACCACCTTTATTGACCGAATAAATGACTAAAATTCATCCTCACGTTTTCTTAAAAAGTTATGTTTCTCGCATGAACCTTTAATTTCTCTCTCCATATATTTATATATAATACACTACTTTATTTAAACTTGAGTTTTTGTAAAAATAGTAAAAGAGGTTAAAGGACCGTAGTGCCCACAAGAATGAAACTATGAAAGTTAGTAGACTCAAAAGTTTAGATCCCACATTCATCGTATTCGTTAAATCTCAAGGGTCAAAATTGGAGGGTTAACTAATTTATTTATTTAGATTTATTTGACATCATAAACCTTATATCCGACGTATAGCATTTAAACAAATAGTTTAGTATAATCATTATTATTTTCTATTTTATTTTAATTATATTCTAGGTACACATTCTATAAATACCGTTAACTCTTATAGTTTTTCTATCAACAACCACGGCTTAGTTATTGCATTGGTGAAATTCAAAGAAATGGCCACCGCTAAAGATAATACTACCATCTCTGCAAACGCCAACACAACGCTAGAATTTGCGCGTCCTTTGGCCAACTTCCCTCCTTCGGCGTGGGGTGATCACTTCCTATCATTCTCTCTTGATAATTCGGTAAAAGCTTTCATTGAATTGATTACACCAATTACCGAAAATGCTCAAAATTTAAAACTTCATACGTACGTAAAGTAGGTTTTTTTTTTGCCATGTGTTTATTAATAGATTATATTGTTTTCTTTAATTTGTATAGAAATTGGAAGCATATGGTAAAGCCATGGGAGAGCCTAAGGAAGATCTAAGAAGATTGATCATCAACCATACTATTGATTCAAATGCAAAATTGAGTTTGATTTACTCTTTGTATCGTCTTGGTTTGGCATATCTTTTCAAAGAAGAGATCCGTGAACAACTTGAGAAACTTTTCAATGAGCTTAAATTGCAAGATTATCACGATATCGATGATCTCTATACAATTTCTATTCACTTTCAAGTTTTCAGACTCCATGGTTATAAAGTGTCTTGTGGTAAGCGACTTTATCAAATGATAGCTCAAACAAGATTTTAATTAAACATACGTCTATTCAATGCCTTTTAAATGATTTATATATCTCTTATGATCACTACCTATATAGATGTGTTTAACAAGTTCATGGACTCGGCTTTGGGTGCATTCAAAGAAGATATTACGACTGATGTCAGGGGTATGCTAGCTTTCTACGAGTCTACGCAGCTGCGAATAAGAGGAGAATATATTTTGGATGAAGCATTCACATTCACAGAAGCGAAACTGAAAAATATAGAAAAAACACTCGAAGGGAATCTTTTAAGGCAAGTGAAACGTGCCTTGAGCAGACCCCTTCATCGAGGCATGCCAATAGTAGAGGCAAGGTTTTACTTACTCAACTATGAAGAAGAATGCTCCGTGTATGACTCGTTATTAAAGCTTGCAAATGCGCACTTTGAATACTTGCAACTACTACATAACGAGGAACTTCGAATTATTTCACAGTAAGTACTCACCAATAAATATTCCAAGTTTCATGTATGAGTAATTAGTAAATCTTGTAGTGGTATAATTCTAGCAAATACTATATAACTAGTATATATATGTGTTTCACAAATATCATCTTTTATTAAAATTTCTGTGACTAGTTAAGTTATTACTTTATGAACCAAACTAAACATATATGTATTTTTCTATTAGGTGGTGGAAGGACATGAGCTTCCATGTGATAACTCCTTTTGCAAGAGATAGAGTACCCGAGCTTTACATGTGGATACTGGGATTATCCTTCGAGCCATATTACTCTCAAGCCCGAATCATGACAACAAAAATCATAACATTTGTATGTGTTTTAGACGACACATGTGATGCCTACTCTACGATCGAGGAGTTTCGTCTTTTTACACATGCGATTAATAGGTACGAGTTATGTGTTTTAGCTTTTAATTAATATCAATTATACTTGTGCATATCCTAGCTAATTAAAGTGTTCTTTTTTTAAATAAGCTAATTAAGCTCTTTATTATGTTGGTCTTAATTTATATTGTTACACATTAACATGTTACTTTATACTCAAAGGATCCATTGTTAACAACCAAGTAATTTTTAGGTGGGAAGCTAGTGCTATGGAGGAACTTCCAGAATACATGAAACCATTCTATAAAATAATATTGGATGAGTATGCTGGATTTGAAGAACAACTAGCTAAAGAAGGAAGAGAAAATGTGATTGACAGTTCAAAACAGGCAGTATGTTACAATAAACTATCTGTTTTTGTCATAAATTTATGCTTATTTATGTTTTTATTTTTCCTTAATATTTTATCTCATAAATGCAGTTTAAAAATCTAGCTAAAGCCTACCTTGAGGAGGCAGAATGGAGACTTATTGAAAAGGTGCCACCATTTGAAGATTATACAAAAAATGGAGTGACTACATCTAGCTATGACCTTCTGTCAATATCTGCCTTGATGGGAATGGGCAAAATTGCCACTGAGGAGGCTTTGACATGGTATAAAGGTCATCCAGATATCATGAAAACATCAGGGTTAATTGGAAGACTAAGAGATGATTTGGTGTCTTTTGAGGTACTAATTCATCTCGTTAATTACATGCATATATGATTACACTTATGGCATACAAACTTAATCATATATGATTAAGCACATGCTACATTGACATCATATATATATATATATATATATATAAAACCTTTGTCGGCTTTCCATAAAATGTTTAACTTCTCATATGATCTTTCCTATATGTATATTGTTTAATGATTATCTAGTCAAATGATGTGTGGTGTATAAACGTAGTTTGAGCGTGAAAGAGGAAGCTCAATAACAAGCATAGAGGCATATATCAAGACTTACGGGGTTTCAGAAACGGAAGCTGTTGAGGGGGTTAAGAAAATAATTGAGAATGCGTGGAAAGATATAAATGATGGATGTCTACAACCAAGGGAAGTCGAAATGGATGTACTTGCTCCGATTGTTAATCTTGCGAAAATGTCAGACGTGACATATCAGTACAATGACGGATTCACTTTTCCCGAAACTTTTAAAGAGTATATTACACTCTTGCTCATTGCTCCAGTCCATGCTATATAATAAGTTAGCGATTGTGATTTTATATCTTCGTTACAAACTTCTCTACCAATGAATAATGATACCCATCTTGGATGTGTATGTATGTTGTTGAGTTGATCTCTTTTGCTTGTATTATCTGTTTTAATGAAAAGGTTTTATAATATCTCTCTATCTCTCTTACTATATATAAAACATATGGTGTTTTATCTGAGAACCAAATATATTGAAAACCATGCACCTATATATTCATTGATGCATGCATGTACACTAATCAATTTCATTAAGGTGTATGTGGAGTTTCAATTGCAAACCATAAAAAACGTGCAAACCGTGTAAACTCATGGTTGCACACGTAAATCATTGAAAAATCTTTTGTAGAGTTGTTTTCATGTGTATGTGGAGTTTCAATCTTTTGTAGAGTTGTTTAAAAGACAAAGCTTAATAATGATATCCCTTCTCCTAAGGCTCCTATTTTTAAGACTGAAAGGATTCCTATGCCAGTTAAAGTTTCCAATCAGTTTACTGTTTTGGAAGAACATCCTAAGTGGACCGCGGATAAAAAGGAAGTAGACTGCTATGTTGAAAAACGAGGGGTGGGACTTGAGCCGGTAATCATTAATTCTTGGTCTCGTCAGAAACTGGACTACTTCATTGATAGGTGGGAAAGAGTTTTCGGGAAGGAGCCTGATGGCAAACTTCGTGGTTTTACACTCCCGGACAGGATTGATGTTGGGGATGATGATGATGACGTTACGTCCGATGATGATGCTTTATCTGACCATGATACTCTCATGGACACTAGACCAAAGAAAGTTTCATGGTCTGACAGGCAGGTGTCTACAAAGATGGAGCAGGACATGCAGTGATGTTCCGTTAGAGAGAGATTTAGTGTTGTCTTTCTTTAGTTTCTTGGGATCAGGTTTTTTTCTTTTGTTAGTATCTTTTGATGCTTTTGGTGTGCGGCTTTGTGTCCCTTGGTTGTGGGGTACTTAGTCTGCTTTTTGTATTAGTACTTTTATTTTTATTTTTATAAAATTGCCAGGATCAATTCCTTTCAAAAAAAAAAAAAAAAAAAAAAAATATGATGAAAACGTTTTATATACTAAATCTTTTGATGACATTGTTTCATATGAAGGTGTTTATTTACGTAGAAATGAAAAAGTTTTACAAAAACGAGGAAAAAGTTTCATATGAATAAAAAACACCAAAATATGAAACAATTTCATCAAAATTTGATGTTTATGAAACATTTTCATCATATTAAACAACTCCATGAATCAATTTCACTCATTTTACGTGTGCAACCATAAGTTTTGCACGGTTTGCACGATTTGCACGTTTTTTATGGTTTGCAATTCAAACTCCCTCATATATATATATATATATATATATAGGGGTGGGTTCAAATGTGAACCACTTTTTGGTTGTGAACGTGAGTACAGCTGAGAGCACGACATGTGGCGGATGACTAGGCGCCACATCACGTCCACGGCGGGTGACTAGGTGCGATTCATGGGAGGGCATTGAATTAAAGGGGGGGGGGACCACACTCAAAGCCGCCACGTGTCGCGCTCTCGGTTGTCCTCACGTTCACAACCAAAAAGTGGTTCACATTTGAACTTTCCTCTATATATATATATATATAAAGAGAGAGAGAGAGAGAGAGAGAGAGAGAGAGAGAGAGAGAGAAGGTTAAAATGAGAAGTGGTAAAAAAATGAAAAATAGAGAAGTGATGTAAGCCGTTGATACGATTGAAATTAAGGTTGAAAAGTCAAAGATTGTGGCTTTAACCGGTCAAAGCCGCAATCTTTGATTAGTCAAAAATTGTATGTACGTACAAGATCGAGGGTATTTTCGTAATTGTTACAAATACACCGAAAACAAGTTCATATATGAATCTATGTAATTTATATACGTTCATATATGAATATGCGTAATTCATATATGTTCATATATGATTACACATATTTATATATGAACGTATATGAATTACACAGATTTATATATGAAAGTAGAAATCATTATGAAAATTTAAAATATATGGAAAGTGAATAATTATGAAAATGTTTCATAAATTTTATAGAATTTCATAGGTTTGTATCGGCTTCATGTATTAAGTCTATAGATTTGTTCAATCTCGAAATCCCAATTCTTTCATGATGTCATAATGTTTGTTACATGAATACTTGGGCCGGACGTACTACCTATAGCTTGGCTTTAGGTTCAGCCTTCGGTGATGCGGGTGGAGGCACACCGATACGGGACCTCGGTTTGCATCCAACGGGTACCCCCTCTGGTTTTCCAAACCTGAGCGACTCTCTCTCTCTCTCCTTTCTCTTTGCGGTCTGTATATATTCATGAAATCAAATAAGCACATATCATAGAATCTGCATATTATCAAGCCATGGATCATTTTTAGCCTTCAAAATAGTCTCCTGTCTTACTTATCGGGTAAAATTCTGAATCTTAAAGTATGGTCGTAACAAGCAAGACTGGATACATTATAGAAATATTAGTTCAAGGTTGTATATGTTAGAAAATAAAGACGACTACAATCTATTCTTGATTAGCATATATCCAATAGATTTTTGGTGCATCTCATCTTAATGTTCATTCATTTATCATCCTACGATCAAGTATGAAGGTAACCAAGTTTCTTGCTTGGGAATTTCCTTCCGTTCAAATTAGAAAAAATAGGGATGGTGCTTTGATATCCAACTTTTACCAAATTTGACTCTTCTTATCGGAACCCAACCCTATCGTTATAATCACATCCTTATCCTTGGTGCATCACATCAACCCACCGACCAAAACCTCTCATCCATTTAACCACCCAATTCTTAATCCTGTCAACTACTTTTACGTGTAAGATTCGGTTCCTTAATATTAGATTTTGTCATAAACAAGTCTGATGGTAAACTTGCTCTTTATAAAGACAGATTTGAAAACGACCCACCAAAAAATTGCTATTTGAGCAACTATTATTTTCCAGCGTTAAAAATGCTTTGGAAAAAGTAAAAACAAATTCCAACAAAAGTGAAAAGTAACCGTAACGATCTTAGGTTACATACCATATTTTCTTTTTCCAAATCAAAGAAAAAATAAGTGTCAAGGTCAAAGAATTTCGACCATGAGAAGTAGTGAATTACTGACCAACAATTTTCATCTTAAACACAACCGTAAAGGTGGTGGTGTATAGGCAAAAGACTTAGGTGGATATGATGGAATATCTCATCTATCCGGGTTTGAGTCAAGACATTGACATCCTATGGAGAGACTTGGTCTCAGAAGACCGAAAATTTAATCTTCCAAATTGCCAAGGATGTAATGTAGGCAAAGTCTATATGAACCTTATCCCCAAAAAAATTTCATCTTAAACACGATTTCCCCGAAAATAGAAAGCTTAGACAAATTTGGCAAAAAGTCATATCAAAGATGTAATATCGAAACACCATTCTACAAAGATATAACCATCAAACACTAAGGCTTCGTTTATCAAACGCTTACCCAAGTAAGTGCTTACCAACGTAATTCAACACTATCAGTTACTTACCGGGTAAGATTTTAGTCCACAAAAAAGGTATCGTATGTAACAATTTACCCGGTAATCACTAACCGTGACCGTGGTAACCGTCATTTACCGGGTAAGACTCTCACCCTTGTCTTCGCTCTTACTGGGGGTAAGATTTTTGATCTTTGCCATATGCTTCCCGTAAGGTAATATGACTTGGTAAGTGCTTACTCGGGTAAGCGTTTATTAAACGGTCCCTAAATATCAAATAAACTAAAGAAAAACACCAAAAGGCAAAAACTTTGCACACAATATGCAGAAGAAATTAAAAGAAGAGATGATCGAATGCATTAATTACTACAATTCATAGGAAAGTTTATAGTCAGTTCTAGGGGTGCACACGGGTTGGGTTGATCGGGTTGAGGGCGTTTCGAGAATTCAACCCGATGTTGGCGGTTTGAAACTTTTTCAACCCAACCCAAACAAAAGTTCAACCCAACCCAACCCAACCCGTTCGGAGCAAAAATCATCTGTGCTAAAATTCCCTATACCATTCATGTCCACCAATTAGATAAATACACATCATTGGAGAGAGAATATGAAAGCAGATAAAATTAATTTAAAATATATATAAAATTGATTTGTCATTATCTCATTGGGTGGATAGGGATAAAACAGGAGAATTTGGTACAGAAGATTTCTATCCACCCGTTCGGGTTGATTGAGTTGATCGGGTTGCTCGGGTTATGTTTAAAGTTAGATAATAAACCTAAAAATGATGAATAATTAAAAGGTTAAAGACGATTTATGTATTGCTTCCGGGTATTGCCGTACACAAAACTATTTTTCTTAATTTTCATGTGTATGTGTGCGTATATATGACTTAACACACACACATATACATATATAAGAGTTATAAAGAAATGGAGAATAGATTTAAAGTGTGTATATATATATATATATATGAAGATGCTATGTAATGGTGTAATTATCTAATCTACATATTAATATGAGCTTAACAATCAAATAAATTAAAAAATATAAAGAAATATCGGGTTCAACGGTTGGTCGGGTTGGGTTGGGTTCGCATGACGCTAACTCGATATCAACCCAATACCTTCGGTTTGAAAAAAATTCAACCCGATTAGACGTCGGGTTGCTTCGGGTTGGTTTATTTTGCATCGGGTTGGGTTGGGTTGATCGGGTTCATCGGATTTGTCGGGTTTTGAACACCCCTAGTCAGTTCAACATGAAAAAGTAATAATGGATTCTTCTAAATATATGCATGTCTAAATTGTAATGCATCTTACCATTTAGAGTAAATTACATTTTTGGTCCCTGTGATTTGGTAGTTTTAACACTTGGATCCATTTTTAAAATAATTAAGATTTGATACCTGTGGTTTACACCTTATAACGCTCTGGGTCCATGGGTTTTAACTTCGTTAAAAATGTCTAATAAATGTATTAAATACAAGGGTATTTTAGTCTTTTTACTAATTTCTTTAATTTTCAATTTTTTTAATTTTCTTTTTAATTTGCAGGGACCAATAATATAATTTACTGAATCCTATATTTAAGAATAAATAAATAACATTTTTTGCTTCTTCCCCAACCATTACCCCCAATTTCAGTATATCAATTACCAACCCTATACACCCTCCATCGCCGCCACCTCCTGCATCCACCACCGGCCGCCCACATTGCCACCGCCTGCATCCACCATCGGCCGCTTGCGTCACCACCCCCACCTCTACTACAGCTTTAGGGGTTTGATTTTTTTCCCAAATCCAAGATGTGAAGATCTGTTTCATCTCCGACCTGTGTACCTAATCGTTTTTCCGGTGTGGTTTCCGGAGTGGTGTGGCTTCTCCGGTGGAGCTTCATCGGAAAGGGAAAGTAAAACCCCTTCTCCAAATCTGCTCTTAGTAAAAATGTGAGTGAAATCTTTCCAGATCTGTTCAAGAAAATCTCTAGATCTGTTATTAAAAACTTAATCGACGATGTAAATGGGTTTATGGATTTAATTAGATTTTCATTTATGGTTTATAGGTTTATGATTTTTTTTTTTTTTTGGTGTTGTTGGTGGTGCCGTGGTGGGGCTCGTGGTGGTGGTGCCGTGGTGGGGATGGTGATGCCAATTACTCCCACTAGTTCTTGGTATTGAACTTTGTTTTTCTTTCTACATGAGATACACACCATAACCGCCCCTTTTTATAGCTGTTTGATTCATGAGTTTCGGATATGGAATAGCCAATGTCGGGAGCTTTAATATCTAGCCGTCTACAACTTTTAGGTTGCATGACAATTATTGGAAATTGCATGCATGAAGCCTATACATTTCCATACTGACATATATGGTCCTTTGGTATAATAACTTCCATACTTTTAATTTATTTTTTATAAGGTTATTAGAGTGTATGTGTATGTGTAGGGAGTTGATCTCTTTTGTCACTATTATCTATTTTATAAATTATTATTAGTTGTGTCAATTTGTAATTTGTTTAAAGTTATTTTCCTTTTATGTAATTGTGAATTAGGCCCAATGTTTAGGGCCCATCCATTTCTAGCCTTTTAGGCCTTTTTAGAACTTGTATAAATAGAAGCTTGGAACTTCATTTGTAGTTTCCTCTCCTCTTCCAATTCTTCAATATACTTTGAGAGAGATATTACTTTACACTTGATACTTGATCATACCCACCTGCATATACATTGTCATGTACTCAAGAATGTCTCTATATACTTAGTGTCATAGTTGTTGATTTGGAACCTACAATTGGTATGAGAGCCTACCACTTCTCTTGATCCGTTGTGTGGTATCACTTGAGATAGTAGGACACCCGCATATACCAGGTCACCTGCACATATTCATGTTATACTAGGACACCCGCATATACCAGGTCACCTGCACATACTCCTGTTATACCAAGACACCCGCATATACCAGGACACCCACATAGTCATTTCACCTTGACATTGCACCTCACCCGTAGTGACTCCTTGTTGAAAGTTTCTCATCACACTTGTATCATACCTGTGGTTTAAGATTCACAATCAACATCACTATGAACACACGTGACGCGCTCACCATAGAGTCCGATACCCGACCTCCTGTTCTCTTCCGCGGTGACTTCTCACAATGGAAGTCAAGATTCCTAGACTTCATTGAGAAACAACCTCTTGGCAAAGACATACTTGAATTCCTCAAAAATGGACCAGTCAAGTTCTTCATGACTATCCCCGACGTCCCCGATGGCAACCCAGCTGTCGTAGGTGGTGTGGTTGAGAAGGATGCAACCAACCTCACACCTGAGGAAGCAAACCGCTTGAAGGGAGATCAACTCTCCAAGTCATATCTCATCCAAAGTCTTCCGAATGACATCTATGCAAACATCAATTGTAACGACACAGAGAAGGCGATGTGGGATGAAATCTGTAGTTTGATGCATGGCACGGGGAAGGGTATTTAGATGAAGAGATCAAACCTCCTAACAAAGTTTGCCACCTTTAAGGGACGTGAGGGGAGATACTTGAAGACACCTACCATAGGTTCTGCACGATGATCAACGAATTGAGGAAAAACAAGCTAAAGAAGTCGCAATTGGAAATCAACATCCAATTCATCAACTCTCTGCGCTCTGAGTGGAGACGATTCGCCTCAAACATACAACAGAATCGCAACCTAGAGGATATAGACATCCATGAATTGTTTGAGTTACTCAACCACAACCAAGACGAGGTGTTGGAGACTTTGGGTAACTCAAAGAAAATGGAGAAGCATGTAGATCCACTAGCATTAGTGGTAGACAAAGACGTTACTCTTCTAAGAGATCACTCCGGTATGAAGATGAGTACGATGTTCCGTCTGATGTCTGTGAAAGAGGAAGCGACTCTGATGAGAAGATGAATGATATAAAGAAGGCTCTAGCTTTGATTACAAGGACCATGTCTAGGAGAAACTCAAGGCATCCCATGTCTTCCAACAATCATCGTTACTATAGTGGAAGAAGGTACGATGATCAACCAAGAGGTGATGAAAAACCATCTGAGTTTGAAAGTAGGAGGTATGAAGATCCCCGGGAGCGAAGGTATGAAGAGAGGAGGTATCAAGACAGGCGCTATGATGATCAAGAGAAGAGGCATGAAGACAAGGAGAGGAGGTATGATGAATCCAGAAGATTTGATCGACATCCTGAGCCAAGGAGATTTGAGCAAGGTGGTAGAGTTGACTACCAAAAGCCAGATAGAAGATCAAGCCTGATGACAAAGGCAATGGCATCCCAACATGCTTCAAGTGTTGGAATACTGGGCAGTTTGCTAAGAATTGCATCAATCATGTCTCCAAATATGACTACTACAAAAACAAAATGAACTTGGCTAAGAAGAAAGATGATGGAATAGCGTTGTTGGCTGAGGATGAAGCTTGGCTACAAATGTCAAGTGATGATGAGGAAAGAGGTCTTGTATGCATGCTAGCTCAAGATGACGCGTGGAATGTGGATAGTGATGAAGGAAAAGAAGATCAACTGTGCTTGATGGCAGATGTGGATGAAGAGTATTCCGAGGAAGATGATCGTGACTACAATGATGTCAACTCAGACCATTCTGATTCATCTTCTGAGGTACTCCCTGACCCATACACTGAACTTGAAAATCAAGTAAAAGGTCTCGCACAAAAGGTTTCTGAGTATGAAAATAAGATCAAACAAGCTAACAAACGGACCACAATTGCTGAATCCAAATTAGCTAGTGAACATGCCTTAGTTGTGAAATTCAACATTGAATTAGCTTACTCAAAAGACAAAGTTAACAGGCTCACCCTTGCAAATAAAACTCTTGAAGAGAAAGTCACAAGCTTAAATGCTAACGTCATTGATTTACAAAAGAAACTACATGAGGCTGAAAGAGTGAGTAGTGACAACGTAAAGAAGTATGAATTTATTTTTGCTCAAAGAATTAACTTGTTTGCGAAAATCAAAGACATGGAGGATAAGTTCCTGAAAAGAGGTCAAACCGATCAAACCATCCACATGAACCAGCTAAAGGAATTCAATTATTACAATCCTAAAGAAGGCATAGGATATAAAAGTCCTTGTCATCTCAAACGTGTTATATCCAAGACACCTACCATGTACGACTTTAGGTTCATGAATCGTGGATATAAAATCGTCTTTATGAAAGAGTCAGATGATCCTGAGCAATTGAAGGAAATTGAGAGGAAAGAAAAAGATAGAAAAAACAAACACTCAATTCCCTTCAATTACAATTCTCTCAACGCCATTTATGCAACGCGTGAGATCCCCTTGTCTAAGGATTACACGCCTAGCTACACCGAGACTGAGATGAACCAGGAGGTTCCAATTCTTGAAAAGATTTACAAAGATAACAAAACGTTTTATGAGAAAAGGATTGCCAAACTTGAAGCGGAACTCGAGGATGAGATGCGCATGAGCCTTAGGGAGAAGGACTTGTTCTTGAGTAAAATCAATGAACTTGAAACTGCCCTCAAATCTAAGAGTCCACCAAGAGATAAACAATCCACAAGTGGAACTCATGATAACTCACGTCGTCGTCACCATGCATGGAATGTTGATGCTATAGAGTTCAGGCCTTCACGTACAAATTCTCAAAACACAAACTCAATTGTACTAAGGTCTCCTATTTGCACAACTGTTTCATACATGGATGACTTAACATATACAGCACGTAGATCAACGGTACAAATCTCTGAGATAGTATCGGATGATTGTTCCAACATGGCTGGTGAGGGTGGTAGATCAAATAGTACTTCCAACCCTGGAACGCATACTCCTGTCATATAAAAATAAGAGATGGATGGTGCACCTCTTAAAATTTTAGAGGACGGTAAGAGGTTTTTCAGACCTTTTCTTAAAAATAACACAAACAATCTTAAGTCTGCAAACCTCTTAAATTTCATACTTAAGAGGTTTTAAATGGTATTTTTTTTTAAACAAACAACCCCTTATTAATTGACGCACCTTCATACTATCAACCCAATCCATATGTATTTTCGGCAAGTTTCGGATCCACTTCTTATTGGGTGTTCTTAAGAACACACCATGTTCTGCAGCCAGCCATATATTGAATTCTCCAAAGTTCTGCAGACTCTCATCAGTCAACAAGATTTCATTTGCTAATTAATGTAAAAAAGTCGAATGGTGGAGAGAGAATCACAAAACCTTATCAAGGATGGAATGGTGGCTTCCGCTAAGGACAACCACGGTGCTCTTTGGATCATCACACAACTTTCTTAATGATTCTTTTACTTCAGGGTGTAGTCTGGGCTCCATTTCTTTGAAATGATCAACCCATCTACCAGAATCCACGAGTTCGGTTAGTGTTGCATTAAACCCCTGTGAAACAAGTTATATTGGGCTTGAATGATGATCTTTGAAACATATAGAAACAATGGAAAGTAATTTATAGAATTGTTATATTTTGGGAGGCTATGCAGCATTGAACTCATAAGCACTACTTTGGACTGATTAAAAGCCTTAAAGAAAACATCTCCCATATAGACCACTATGGGTGTGGTTCGTTTTTTAGGAGGTCTGAAGTCTGAATTCACATCTAAAATTTAAGAGGTGGATAGTGCATCTCTTAAAATTTCAGAGCATGGTAAGAGGTTTTTAGACCTTTTCTCAAAAAAAAAAAAAACAAACAGTAAACCTCTTAATTTTCAGACTTAAGAGGTTTTAAGAGGTATTTTTAATAGAACAAACAGCCCCTTAGGGTCCGTTTGGTTTGTAGGAATGGATTGAATTTGGAGGGATTTGCAATCCTTTTGTGTGTTTGGTTTGTAGGATTTTGAATGGATTTGAATTCTCGTTATTTATAAAAAAATGATTAAGAAATTATAAAAATAATCAAATTACCTTTTATTTAACTTATTATAAAAAAATGTTTTTAACATATTTTAAAACATTGTTATATACAAATCCTACAAAATCCAAGCCATCTTCTTGGGATTTCAAAATCCTATGTGTGAGGGATTTAAAAGGAATCCTAGGATTTCAAATCCAAACATTCCTGCAAACTAAACGTTGGATTGGAATGGATAAATTTACAATCCAAATCCCTTAATCCATTCCATTCCAGCAAACCAAACGGGGTCTGGGAGATTCTCTGCTATTGGGTGGTGATCCCATTTATGGTGGGGGTTTTCAAGAAAACAGTCGCTAAGTGGTCGGATCCCATCTTTAGGTAGGATATATTGGGTTTGTTTGGCTTGGTTTTTCAATCAAACTTAGAACTTATTAGACCAACAAGCTCAAGAGAGATATACCAAAATGAGTAACGGTTGTTGGAATGCAAATAACGCTTAAGTGCTTTCTCCGCTTGAAGTAAGGGTGGAATCTGCCCTATCCTCAATTGAGCTTAGTGAGGCCATTCCCGTGTTCTAACTATTGAAACAAACAAACCTCATTATATTCGTAACGAAGAAAAAACTAATGGATGCAAATGTGTACCTAACAAAGGTTTCAGCCCATTCCTAGGATGTATGAGTGGTGACATGCATGAGGTTATTGTGGTGTTGTTTTTCTCTCTCCTCGGCAGGCATATTTAAAGCATAAGCAATCGAAGAAGTCACACTTTCGTGATGTTCCACAGGTTTACCAAAATTCCCCCTGCCCTGAGAGACTGTGTTGTTGCACCTGCAAACTATATATATGTAACATACATATTACTAAGTAAGGTTGGCTTGGCGGGCTCAAGCCACCCATGGTAAGTATACGACAGTTTCGACCGGCAGGCTTAGGGGAGGTTCCCCCACCCGCCATCCTTTACTCTTTTTCACTCTCCTATTTATTTAAAGTGAAACTATGAAACCATGTATTTTATGTGGTACAAAATTTGAAAGGTTGATGATGGTTTGAGGGTGGGATAATGGAAAATTGACGTAGCGCTGATATGGCTGTAAACCCACAAAACCAAATAATTATGTGGTACTGTTGGCCTAAAGGTAAGGGTAAAGAAATGATGTTTATTTAACGACTCAAATTTTATGTTATATTTATTTAAAAATAAATGAATGGATATCTATATATATAGTGAGGAAAGTTCAAATGTGAACCATTTTTTGGTTGTGAACGTGAGGACAACCGAGAGCACGACATGAATCGCGCCTAGTCAATAAAGGCGGCTTTGAGTGTGGTCCCCCCCCCCCTTTAATTCAATGCCCTCCCATGAATCGCGCCTAGTCATCTACCGTGGACCTGACATGACACCTAGTCATCCGTCATGTGTCGCGCTCTCGGCTGTTCTCACGTTCACAACCAAAAAGTGGTTCACATTTGAACCCACCCCTATATATATATATATATATGTTAAAAGATATATATATATATATATATATAGAAAAGTTCAAATGTGAACCACTCTTTGGTTGTGAACGTGAGGACAACCGAGAGCGCGACACGTGGCGACTTTGAGTGTGGTCCCCCTCTTTAATTCAATGCCCTCCCATGAATCGCGCCTAGTCACCCGCCGTAGATCTGACGTGGCGCCTAGTCATCCGCCACATGTCGCGCTCTCGGTTGTCCTCACGTTCACAACCAAAAAGTGGTTCACATTTGAACCCACCCCTATATATATATATATATATAGAGAGAGAGAGAGAGAGAGGTTCAAATGAGGAGTGATAAAAAACTATAAAGTAGAGAAATGATCATAGCCTTCTATTTATTTGATCAATGGTTATTAAATTAAGTGGTGCAGCAGATTATTAAAGGAGTACCATAAGTTTTGTAGAATACGGAAGGGTATTTTGGTAATTATTCACATAATTCATATATGAACCGTTCCAATTATTCATATATAAATCATTGTAGTGTGAAGATTCATATATGAATGTTCATATATGAATCTTCACACTACAATGATTTATATATGATTATGCGAATAATTACTAAAATACCCTTCCGTATTTCACAAAATAGAAGGCTATGATCACTTCTCTACTTCTCATTTATTTAGCACTTCTCATTTGAACCTAATACTATATATATATAAAGGTTTTAGCTGACATCATCAATATGAAATTGAGCTATTTCATTGGCCAATAAAATAAAATAGATCAATTGATGATGTCATCATGTATATCTATTTTTTTTTCTTTTTTTTAATGCCCTATTAATACCTATAAATACCTGACAAACAAATATGGAAAAAATATTATCCAAAATGCACCTACCTAAATTTACATTTTATATCCTTAGAATTATTTGATTAAATTACTTTTCATCCCTTAGCTTTTTCATTTTTCATTTTACACTCGTATCATATTAACGTAAATAATATATATGAATTAAAAAGTATTAAGTTTTTTGTTTTTCTTTGCTATAAATTACACCATTATAATCTTCTCGACGATACCTTCAAAATGAGTGTAATATTGAATATTTTTTTAATTTATTTATAATATTATATTAAAAATAGATATAAATTAACTTCTTTACATTTTATTGCAATTCTATTGTTGATATTCTTGAAATTTAAAGATTCCATCTTTTTTAATCTAACTATTTTTATACATTATTTATAAATAATCAAAATCAACTTTATTTAAAACTCTTCTGTTGATATTCTTAAATTTAAAGATTTCAAATTATTTATAAATAATGAGTTTTTTTTAAAACCCAACAAATAAAAACACTACATATTTTATTTTTGAATCCCTCAAGTTTTAATATCATTCACGAAATCCGAATCTTTCGACAAAGGAATTATAAATTTTCAATTTCAAATACTTTAACAACTATTAGATGACTAAAATATTTAATAATAAAGCAAGAGTGATTTTTTTTCCATTTAAATCGTTGATTAATAAGAATTATTTTTACTAAATAACTATTCTCTACTTACTCAAGTTCAAAGAATGCTTTGAATAAAGGATTGGAACAAAAGTAATTTAAATGTTATATATAATTTTCTAAATGGTTATGATTAAACTAAATCATTAATGTTTCTTTTATTAACAAAATCATATTTATGTTGTTAATTGGATATTATGTTTGAGTTGGGGTGATATTACGTTTGATTTAGTTATGATTAAACTAAATCATTAATTTCTTTTGTTAACTATGTCATATTTATATTGTTAATTGGATATAACGTTTGATTTGTGGTGAAATATTTGTGAACTTATAATGTAAATATATATTCTTATTAGAAATTAAAACAATATGTTTAAATCGTCCGTGTGTTACACGGATCATTAACTAGTTTAAAATCAAAAGAATCACTAAATAAAGTCAAGTAATATATTAGTCGAATATTATCAAGGGTCTACAATAATACTTGAAGTTATTTATTATTCAAGAAATTAAATCATAATTTTAGTAGAACTATTATAACAGTTTTCATTTATTATATAATTTATAATATTTTTCGATTGAAAAAAATAACCCAAAATATCAATGGTTGATTTATTGCTCAATTCATACCGACAGGTACCACGTATATATGTTGACCTCTTCATATTTTACATCTGAATATTCAACACCTATCTTAATTCTTACCACCTATATATGTTGACCTCTTCATATTTTACACTTGAATATTCAACACCTATCTTACCACTTATATATGTTGACCTCTTCATATTTTACATCTTAATATCAAAAAAAAAAAGTTCAAGAAACTTGAAGCAATGAAGTTTAGAAATACATCAATATCCTTTCTTGTTTTGCTTCTTGTCTTTATTACATATTTTTGAAGACAGAAGCTCAAAGTTGCGAAGTTGGTCGCCTTAGCGGCCAAAATGGTAAATGCAACCAAGAAAACAACGCAGAATGTTGTTCTGCAGACAAGGAGTACCTCACACATACATGTTCGCCTCCAGTAACAGGTAATACTAATGCACTTTTAACATTAAACAGCTTTGAAGCAGGTGGTGATGGTGGTGATCCATCATATTGTGACAACGTGTACCACTCTGACGATGAACTAATTGTCGCACTATCAACTGGATGGTTCAATAATCTTGCAAGGTGCAACAACTTAATAACCATCAACGGTAATGGGAGAAGCGTGAATGCAAGAGTTGTGGATGAATGCGACTCTACGGTGGGATGTGATGAAGAGCATGATTTTCAACCTCCATGTCGTAATAACATCGTTGATGCCTCGAGAGGAGTGTGGAATGCCTTGGGGGTTCCTGATGATAGTCAAGGAGAATTAGATATTACATGGTCCGATGCTTGAAAATTTGACCTTATGTGTTAATTAATGCCATAAAAGATTGTGTAATATCATATGCTATGCTATTTAATTCTGGGTAATAAAAGCGTAATAATATTGGGTTACTTGTGTGTCGTAAAAGTTTGTGTAATAAAAAAGATTGTAACGATCTTGTGTTTTTTTGTGGTTGCTGACATTATGTGAAGTGCGCTTTGGTTCTCAAAATAACTAGTTGTCCAGCCATATAATTTAACATGATGTAATTTAGTGTAACTTAATTGAGAACGGAAAATCAATATAGTTTACAATAAAAATTAAAAAAGAAATTCATTTTGAACAAAATACAAATTAAACAAGACGGTTAAACATGTATTGCTAATTTGAAGATCGAGTAAAAATAACTTGAAAAACATGTATATTAATGAGTCAAAATAAAAATAAAAACAAAATTATACGTTTGTGTAATTTGTTTAGGAGAATTATAAATGGGCCCCCAAAAAGGAAATGAGTAGTGTTATGTGAATGTAAGGGGGTTAACAACACCTTTTGTTTAACTTCAATTTCTTTTTTTTTATATATATAACTAGTGTTCGGCACCGCGCGTTGCGCGGTGTTAATAAAGTTTTTAGAAATGTTAGTTTAATGAACTAATAATAACATATCAAATATTAGGTTAATAAAAATCAATATTAGATTTGATTTAAAGTTGTCTCATACATAATAAAGTAATAACTAATAACTTTCATATCGTCATACGTTGTAATCGACTCGAGAAATGTGTGAGACTATTAATTATAACAATGAAATGTTTAATGAATATTGTTTTGCATATCTCATAATATATTGATTTATCCCAACACAATATTTACATAAAATATTTATGAGTTTGCAAATTTGGCTAAAACACTTCTCGACGCCCCTTTCCCAACCCACTCAAAGAGTAAAAACAATCTTCAGTAACGTGATCACTTAGATCGTATGCGAGTCTGATTGAGTCATTAATGTTTTCATGTTAGAGCTTTTTCGATTTGCTTAAGGTTATTTCTTTATAACTTAGTTTTGGGGTAAAAGATCTCGAAAATTAAAGGTTTTAGTCATATCATGTAAAATGAAAAATGTTAAATTAATTGTAATTCAATTTTTTGCATAGTTTTATTTCGATTTAAATTAAAAAAATAAAATTAACATAACTATATATTATTAATCGTAGTAAGTTGTTATTTTCAGGTGAATCTGAAAATTGAGTTTTCATTTGAACTCACACATATATATGTTTTTATTTTCTTTTCTTTTCATATATTGCTAATTGATTCCGATTTCTTTTAGTTTGGTTACAATTTAACTTATATGTACCAATTATTGTAATTTTTTATCTTTATGTATTTATTCAATTAATGATATTAAATATAATAAGTATTAATTATTTTACTAATGAGAGAGTTAATAACATATACTCAGTTATATATTAATTAGGTTGTAATTATAGATGATTATGTTGTAGGTTTCCTTTTAATTGATAAATGAGAAGGTGGAAAGGATAAAATAAATATTTTTAAAAGTTAAATGATATGGAAGTTAAACTAATTAATTTGATAAGTCGATTGATCAAAAAGTCCTTGTATATAATAAAAAATAAAAATATAATTTTCATTTAAGGGTAGAATAGTCTTAAGCTTATTTATTTATTTGAAAAAAATATGATAAACTGTATTTAATTATATATTGATTCTAATTTTATTTATATACATATTGGTTCTAATGTCATTCATTTTTATTATTGGTTATATAAAAGAATGAGAAGAGAATCCCAACAAAACATAGCATAAAAAACCACATAAGAATTTGATTGTTGTCAACAATTTCTCTTTTATAAAGCTATAACAATATAAACAAAACAAATTAAGAAAAAAACCCACTAAAACACTCGTATACCAAAAATATTAAGTAGAAATTATCAATAAAAAAATAAAAAATTACAATTGTAAGGAAATTACAATTAAAAATATTAAGTAGAAAATATCAATATAAAAATAAAAAATAACAATTGTAAAGAAATTACAATTTTATTAACAATCATGTATAATATACACAAATTAAAAACATTATATGAATTTTAATGAAAGATAAAAGTTATAGTATTAACATAAATATCAATTAGGAAATATGAAAATGAAAAAACAAAGGAAACAATTAGAATAAGTTTGAAAATTAAAAAAAAAACAAAACTTTTATAACAACCGGGAATATACACAAAAACATATAAAAATAATATGGATTTTTTTTTGAAATAAAAACAATTATATTGATTGACACACACATAAACAATATATAGCTTACGGAAATCATAAAAAGTATTAGCTTACCTAGAAATCTTATGAAGAATGAGCAACAATCAAACAAACATATGAACCCAATAGCAAAACATAGAACTAATAGTTGTTGACTACATTTTTTGTGGAACATTAGGTTGTTATTTATAGATGAAGAGGAACAATCAAATACACACCAAGTAATTCGTAAACACTTACACACCAATTTGCATATGAGATTTACTTTCTAAAATTATGAATTTTATTAACTAAAGGCTATTAATAATTCAAATTTCAAATTGTTAGTTGCCATAGCTATATTATCAAAACACCCCCAATATTTATGCATCGTCAGATCAAAAATTCAATGGTAAATCAATGGTTTAGATTGGTGTGTAAGTGTTTAAGAATTACTTGGTGTGTATTTGATTTTTCCTCTATAGATGAATATGTTGTAGGTTTTCTTTTAATTAATAAATTAGAAGATGAAGAGGATGGGGTATAAATGTTCTTAAATGTTAAATATATGAATGTTAAAGGTAATTAAATTGTTATGTCAAATTACCAAATAGTCTTTTTTATAATAAAACATGTAATTTTCATTTAGGGGTAGAATAGTCTTTAGCTTATTTAATATTTAAAAAATTCAAAAAAATGAGATAATTTCTTTAGGCAAATACTCAATAGATAGGATGTCCACATCATCTTTCCAACATTTTGCTTTTATATATATATATAGATTTAATAGTTTGATTTAAAAGTGATATAGTTTATTTTACTTTACTTGGTAACTATTCTACTATATTAATAAGCTTAACTTTTATCATGTATTTAAACGTGTTGATTAATTGATTATAATTTAGTTTTATAAAGTTTAAACGCTCGGTTTTACAAGTAGCATGCATGCAGTAATTAGTTGAAAACTAGGATTTTAACAGATTAGATATTAACTGGACTTACACAAATTGCAAATATTTATTTGACTTAGTTGTGCACCTCGGTTAGGGAATACCTTCACCCAGGATGTGAACAAACATATCCTATTGCTGACTAAGGTCATACCACCTGTACAGGCTGTCACCTCAGCGCCACATCAGCTTTACCACTACCATACCATTTCATCCACAGCCGTACAGATCATACCACCTGTATTAAAATATAATCTTTTATATATATATATATATATATATTCTGTATGTATATATATGTGTGTGTGTTTGGGCTTTTTTAGAACGGTAAGCGGGTGCCGTCGGGCTCTCTACCCGCTGCCCTACCGGCACACCTCGGCGGTGTTACCGCCGATAGGGGCACGGTACCGGCTGCCATGCAGGTGGGCTGCGCATGGCCTAAGAAAAAGTGTCTCTTTTGACTTTTAGACCTCCACTCCCTCTGCCACCAATCAGTTGGCTTGAGCTCTAAAAAAACTAAAACCAAAAATTCAAAGGAATAATTTTGTTTCAAGTTCGTTTTTATTCTACATTATATGATGTTGATTTTGTTATTTCTTGTGTTATTAAATTGCCTATAAGATGTATAAGATTCAAAGTCAGTCTAGTCAAAGGGCCAAAATTATAGAAAGAATTATGCATGCACAAAATTTGTTGATTTGGTTTGATTACAAAATACAAAGTTTGATGCTCAAAATTTGTGTAATTATTTGATTATAAAAATTAAGCAACCAAAACCATAAAAAATCTAAACGAGGCATGCCATGCATCTCTACGAACTTCTGTTTTCAAATATTATAGGGTGCACTCTACATGCTTAATTGTGACTCAGGTTTCAAGCACAAGTTTAATCTTTTTTAAACACTTTTAGAGGTTTTAAGCACCACTACTGAGAATGCACTTGTGATCCAGGTTTAATCTTTTTAAACACTTTTAGAATGTTGGAGATAATTTGGTTGGTTTGTTGACTCCTAGACCATTTATCTCAAATACAACCGTAAATGAATGACAACTATTGTTGATCCAAAACATGAAAATCAAAATTAATGATGTGTGGTGACTGTACCTATAGAGACATACTGTAATGTGTACCATTTCTTTAGATTGTCGAGTAATGTCCGAAAAAATTTCGTTAGTAATGAGGACTCCGTCTACGATGTGTCGATCCTTTATGAAAGCTCTTTGTACCTTATTGATGATCTTCCTATAATTCCTTTAGGGTGCGTTTGGTGCACTGGACAGGGTGGGACAGGACAGGACAGGACAGCCCTGTCCTGCGTTTGGCGTGCCCCAACCCTGGACTAAGTAGAACACACTGGCACAAGACATGGGACAAGTGTGTCCACCCCCTACCCCATGGAACTAAGTGGAACAAGGAGCTTATTGACCAAAATACCCCTAAAATAAGAAACCAAATCTAATATCCCTTCTTTTTTCTTCAACCGCTTTCTCCCGAACTCCATCTCCTCTTCGATTTCACGACCTCAGATCTACCTCCCTCTCCGGCGATGTCCGGCGACCTGCGGCTGTTACCTCCGGCGACCTCCGCCTCTCTCTACAGTGTTGTCCGATGACATGCGGCTGCTACCTCCGGCGACGTCCGACGTCCGACGACCTCCACCTCCCTCTCCGGCGACCTGCGGCTGCTACCTCCTACGACGTCCGACGTCCGGCGACCTCCGCCTCCCTCTCCGGCGACCTGCGACTGCTACCTTCGGCGACGTCCGACGTCCGGCGACCTCCGCCTCCCTCTCCGGCGACCTGCGACTGCTACCTTCGGCGACGTCCGACGTCCGGCGACCTCCACCTCCCTCTCCGGCGACCTGCAGCTGCTACCTCCGGCGACGTCCGACGACCTTCGCCTCCCTCTCTGGCGACCTGCGGCTGCTACCTCCGGCGACGTCCGACGTCCGGCGACCTCCGCGTCCCTCTCCGGTGACCTGCGGCTGCTACCTCCAGCGACATCCGACGTCCGGCGACCTCCGCCTCCCTCTCCGGCGATGTCCGGAGACCTTCGGCTGCTACTTCCGGCGACAACTTATAGACTTTATCAATAAAATAATATTATAAGGTTTTAAATTCTTTGTTATTATGCATTTAAATTGATTATTTATTAATAAAACAGTAAACAGCTCATCAGGGGTAAACTGGTCATTTTAACATGTTCTGGCTTGTCCTGTCCTATGTTGTTCTAGCTTACCAAACGCTGGACACCTGTCCTGTCCTGTTCTGTCCTGTCCTGTTCTGTCCTGTCCTGTCCTGTCCCGTCTGCGTACCAAACGCACCCTTAAGCCTATCCGCTAATTCACTACTACAAAAATGGTTATACTACCCGGTTGCAAAATGACATACTACCCACTTATGTACAAACTTTATCTTGTTACCATTTTGTCATTATTGAAACGTATAAATTAGTTGGTTGCATTATATTTTTTATATAGTTTGTAAATAGACATAAATTTGCTCCAAATTTATTGGTCTCGATATGATCTCGTGTTACAATTCTTATCAAGTTCCTAACTTCCCATTAAAGTAATCATCAATCATAATCGAAAAGCAATCCAGTTATCAATTGTGGTCTTTGGTTTCCAAACATGCCATCAAAGTAATCATCAATCATAACCGAAAAAGAACATGTTTAACAAAACTATGATCACGCAATATCGTTTGATAAGAAACGGAAAAGGAAATGGTGAAGATTTGGTCGGCATATAATATAAATCTATCGAAGTTGTATCAACACAATTAAGATGAGACATTCCCGTAACTTAATTCGAAATAAATTCTAATAAAATCGAGTTGCATCCAAGTCATCAAGTTCTAGATACACGTTTTACCAACTAATGAAACTTGACAACTCGACAGCTTCCAAAAATACGCAGTCTTGCGACACGCGGGTCCCACAAAACTGTATTTCACAACATTCCCGTCTTCTACATACTCTCCCCGGACTCCAAAAACTTCTATATGCACACAATGTTTTACGTGTCTATGTGTATGTATGTATATATATACCTTAATCATCTCTCTGGTGTAACGTCCGCCAATTTTTCCAACAGAGCGACAACATCAGCCGATGAACTTAAGAGATACCTGGCACTCGACCGTTTTCTTTTGACCGCACACGAAAAGTAATTGTTACTATTGAGGTCGAGTATCGATGGCGTGGTATCTTTCCCATTACCATTCACATCACAAGAATTTCTACGGTCCAAAGCCGAAAACGGATTAGATTTTCTACCGCGTGAGGATCCGTTTCTTCCTATGGAATGTTCTGTAGACGATCCATTAACCGGACTTGGTAAGCTTGATGATCTGACCGGCGTTGGTGGCTCCGGCTCAAAAAACGTATAGACATCTTCATCCTAAACCAGTAATAACATTCAAACAATAGTAAAATAGTATGTAATATATCCCACGCAGAGGTGGGGTCCAATGGGTGGGCACTACAGCAAAAGTAAGTTTATAGTACGCCTAAAATAAATAAGCGTCCTAATACAATATTTTTATTTTATATGACCAAACAAAAAAAACGTCTCATCTAACATTGTTACAATAAGTTTATATGACGTTTATGAACGCTGTAACAAGTTTTTTAGGACAATTTCAAAATAAAGTGTCATATTGGATAATTTTAGAAGATGCTTTTGAAAAGCTTCCCATAAACCCATCTTTTTAGAGGACACTTGTGTTTATTGGATAGGTTTTCAAATTGTTTTGTACAATAGTTAATAGGACGCTTTATTTGAAATGTTCTGAAAAACTTGTTACGGCGCCTAAAAGCGTCCTATAAACTTTTTGTATCACTTTTAGATTAGGAGACTTTTTGGTATTGGTCTTATAAATTTTGGTCCTATAAAACACCCTATTAGGACGCTTATTTATTTTAAGCCCCATACAGTGTTTGTAACAAACGTAAAGGTTAATGTTCATGTACCTTTGGAAGGAAATGTCCGACACACAAGACGTAGTCAATCGGTTCCCTCAAATCTTTGTAATGTATGACTTGTCCTAAAATGCGTTTCATTCCCGCACCCTAAAAAGATTTCCACAAAATGGGACCGTAAAAAAAACATGGCTTGTGAGTCCATAAAGGAATGAGCACAAGGAAAAAGGTTGAACCTTGGTGACTCCAACGGCTCGAACCTCAACGGAATGGCCACCTTGAACAACTTCTACTGATGCATTTGATATCGGTCCGGTCCATAGGTGCTGCAACATGTCCTTAGCTTGAAGCTTCCCAAACTCGACATCTAGTGTCCATAGTTTCATTATAATGTAAACATTAGATTGATCTAAAGATATGCAACACATGTGGGGAAAGTTCGTCTAGAAACCGTAAATATTTTGGGAACCAAAAATCTAAATATTCGTAACAAATATCTAGTACAACAAAATCAGGTTTATAGACTGTTTTATAGGATTTAAGTTTAGGACCAAACACTTGTATGTTTTTTGTAGAAAGTGTTGCAATAAGTTTATACGGCATGTTTGGGCGTCTTTACAAGTTTTTAGAACACATTGAAAATAAAGTGTTGCATTAGCCCTTTTACAGGACACTTTGAGATTTGTCTTATGAATACATCTTTTTACAGGATACTTGTTTTTATAAGAAATTCAAAAAAAAAGTAGGAAGTTTATTTCAAAATTGTCCTAAAAAACTTGTTGGGATGCCGAGAAGGGTCTTATAAATTTAATGTAACACTTTTTACATAGCACAGACAAATGTTTGTTCCTATAAACCGGTCTATTAAGATACTCTTTGGCATCCGATTTTGTTATAGTGATACATGAATGTTCATAATGAATATTGTAGATCTTCATCATGACTAATCAGTATAATGAACACCATGAAATTTGTCATAATCATCATGAATAAACAGGATATTCATTATGAATACTTGTTTTCAGGGTTCTCAAAATATTACTACTTTCCCCTAAATAAAAAGTGGGCATAGCAGCAACCTGCATACTTATAATTCCAAACCAATGATGTCTCACGAAGCTCAAAGTGTGACCTCGGTGTTCTCTCGGTGAAATACTCAAAGACGTGCTGAACAAACCAACATTGAATTTAAACAAGTTAATATCAAACCCACAAGAACACTTAAATGTCATTTGTTTTTTAAGAGGTCTGAAGTCTGAATTCACATCTAAAAATAAGAGGTGGATGGTGCACCTCTTAAAATTTTAGAGGACGGTAAAGAAATTTTCAGACCTTTTCTTAAAAATAACATAAACAATCTTAAGTCTGCAAACCTCTTAATTTTCAGACTTTAGAGGTTTTAAGAGGTATTTTCTTTTAAAAACAAACAGCCCCTTATTGATTGACGCACCTTCACACTATCGACCCAATCCATATGTATTTCCGGCAAGTTTCTGATCCACTTCTTATTGGGTGTTCTTAAGAACACACCATGTTCTGCAGCCAGCCATATATTGAATTCTCCAAAGTTCTGCAGACTCTCATCAAGTCAACAAGATTTCATTTGCTCATTGATGTAAAAAAGTCGAATGGCGGAGAGTCACAAAACCTTATCAAGGATGGAATGGTGGCTTCCACTAAGGACAACCACGGTGGTCTTTGGATCATCACACAACTTTCTTAACGATTCTTTTACTTCAGGGTGCAGTCTGGGCTCCATTTCTTTGAACTGATCAACCCTTCTACCAGAATCCACGGGTTCGGTTAGTGTTGCATTAAACCCCTGTGAAATTAAGTTATATTGGGCTTGAATGATGATGTTTGAAACATATAGAAACAATGGAAAGTAATTATAGGATTGTTGTATCTTGGGAGGCTATGCATTATTGAACTCACAAGCGCTACTTTGGACAGATTCAAAGCCTTAAAGAAAATATCTCCCATAAAGACCACCATCCTACAACTGAATGGAATTTTCCTGGTTAAAGAATCTCTTTCTAGTTGCTCTGAAACAATTGGATGTGGTTCGTTTTTCAGGAGGTCTGAAGTCTGAATTCACATCTAAAAAATTAAGAGGTGGATAGTGCACCTCTTGAAATTTCAGAGGATGGTAAGAGGTTTTCAGACCTTTTCTCAAATAAAACAAACAGTCTTAAGTCTCCAAACCTCTTAATTTTCAGACTTATGAGGTTTTAAGAGGTATTCTTCATAGAACAAAAAGCCCCTTAGGGTCCGTTTGGTTTGTAGGAATGAATGGATTGGATTTGGAGGGATTTGGATTTTGGGGGATTTGGAATCCTTTTGTGTGTTTGGATTGTAGGATTTGGAATGGATTTGAATTCTTCTTATTTATAAAAAAATGATTAAGAAATTATAAAAATAATCAAATTACCTTTTATTTAACTTATTATTAAAAAAAAATGTTTTTAACATATTTAAAACATTGTTATATACAAATCCTATGAAATCCTAGCCATCTTCTTGGGATTTCAAAATCCTATGTGTGAGGGATTTAAAAGGAATCCTAGGATTTCAAATCCAAACAATCCTGCAAACCAAACGTGGGATTGGAATGGATTAAAATCCAATTCCCCTGATCCATTCCATTCCTGCAAACCAAACGGGGCCTTAGAAGATTCTCTGCTATTGGGTTGTGGTCCCACTTATGTGGGTAGTCTTCAAGAAAACAGTTGCTCTATTAATTGGTGGCCGGATCCCCACCTTCAGGTAAAATACATTGGGTTTGTTTGTTTGGTTTGGTTTTTCAATCAAACTTGGAACCTATTAGACCAACAAGCTTCAGGGAGATGGTACCAAAATGAGTAAACGGTTGTTGGAATGCAAATAACGCTCAAGTGCTTTCTCCGCTTGAAGTAAGGGTGGAATCTGTCGTATCCTCAATTGAGCTTCCACAATCGTATCATTGAGCTCGCTACACATGAAAAGAGTACATAATAAGGCCATTCCCGTATTCAAACTATGGAAACAAACAAACCTAAAAATATATTCGTAATAAAGGAAAAACTAATGGATGTAAATGTGTACCTAACAAAGGTTTCAGCCCATTCCTGGGATGTATGAGTGGTGACATGCATGAAGTTATTGTGGTGTCGTTTTTCCCTCTCCTCGGCAGGCATATTTAAAGCATAAGCAATCGAAGAAGCCACTTCCGTGATGTTCCACGGATTTACCAAAATTGCCCCTGCACCTAGAGACTGTGCTGCACCTGCAAACTATATATATGAAACATACATATTACTCCCTTAGTTACAGAATAATGTCCACATTTCTATTTTAGTTTCTCTGTCTACTTTACCTGTATTATTAAGGGTAAAACTGTCATTTAGTTGATTAAAGAATATAATAATTACATACTTTTGTAAGTCATAGAAAAGTTGATAAAAACAAAAGAAAACTAATGAAAGGGGATGTATAAAAGGGTAGGTGGTAAGGAGGAATACATACCTCACTTAAGATTAGAACCCCCTTCTTTGAAGCTTGGCAGGCCACAAATTCATAGCTCACAAGATTCATTCCATCCCTTAATGATGTAATAAGAGCCACGTCTATCCGAAAGAACCAAAAAACTCAAGATCAGTGACACATACCCTTATGGCCGATCATGCTAAAAAGTCATTTTGATCCCTCAAACAATGCTACCATCATCAATTATGGTGGTTTAAGATATAAGCAATGGCATTGGTGAATGAATCTCTACAACCTTTAACGAGGTCATGTAATCTCATTGTAAAATTGAACTCTTCAAATCATTAGGTCCTGAGCTCAAGTGTCTAATGATATCAGTATATCCCTGTGAGGCCACGGACCCAGTTGCTCTACTCTTTGGAGTAGAGGTCATGTTTGCATAAATCTCACCCTCCTAGAAGGATATATTGGGTTCATTTTGGTTTGGTTTGGCTTGTTTTAGCATCACTGTGAGGTAGTAGAAAAAGGGCTGCTAATAGAACTTAAAAGGGGAGAAGCATTATTCAGCATATATGACTTAAACTACTAGTGCATAACATATGATATCACATGATTGAAATATACCCGTAATCGCGTATAATGCACATAGCCCATGAAAGTCAAGAGATCGGTCCTGTATAAAGGAGAAGAATAATAGAACTTACTATAATCTTTAGATATTATATTGATACATATACAAAAAGAGAAAAGATCTTCACAAAATCATTAGCTTGTAATTTTTGCATATTTGTCTTTCACTCTTTCTAGTTGTATTGGTATCTAGCTTTTCATATACCATTGTTGCATATAGATAGTAGGTATTGTATACATTAGATAGCAGGGATAATAGTGGGCCGATCAATTAGTCAATCATGGGGTTCAGGTCAATTAGTCAATGAGAAGTAAGTAGGTTGTTGGGACTTAGGAGAACTATAAATAGAAGAAGGGTGTAATTGATTAGGCATCTGTTTTGTAATGAATTGGGTGTAACCCTTAGGAGTGTTCTTGGCCTCTCGAAAGCCAGAGATAATAAAATCTTTCCTAGTGTTTTTCATAACCAGTAGCATTAGACATCAACCATATGTGTTTTTTCTCCCTTTCACACGCATTTTACTAGCCAGGGATCATCACTAAAACAATCGTTCTACTCTTTAGAGTGGAAAAATCTGCGTATATCTTACCCCTACAAAATCCCACCTCCATTGGGATATACTATGCTCATTTGGTTTGGTTCCATGGGGCGGATCCAGGAAGGAATGTGATTGGGGGCACACTTAGAAGCATACAAAAAAAATAGTCAAATAACCCATCCGAACGAATGAGATTCGGGTTAAACGGTTTGGGTTTTTCAGAAATCCTTAGTAAGACCCCATTAACGGCAGTGAATAACACAAATCTAACAAAAGTAACAAGCATTCCAAAACAAAACGCCAGATATAAATATCAAAATCATCCCAAAAAAACACTAAAATTGATAGAGATACGACACTAAAAGCAGTGCGTGGGTCAGTAGGAGCAATTAGCAAGTCATCGGAAGAAGGTTTTGGCCAACAATAGAAGATGGCCGTGAGCAGCAAAGGAATATAGTTGGGATAATCTTATCATGTCCCCCCTACCCCTTGATTCATCTTGTAATTCTATTTTGACTAATTTTCCGCCATTTGCAAGATTGTAATCATATCAACAAGATGTGTGTGAACAAACTGAAAAGATATACCAAATGATGAATAGGAACGGTTGTCAGGCTTCCAAATCTTCCATTAATTCTTCCAACAATCTCATGGACTTGACATGTAAGCTTTTGATCTGTCAAAAACAAAAGAAGAGAGAAGAAATAAGACCAATTGCATACTACAGCATTTGGTCCATCAGTCAACTATTGAAAGCATACATACACTCGGGAACATCTGTTCTTGTTGGCACAGCAATCTGAAGCAACACTACTTTGTCATGCCAATCTGGATTTTCTTCTAAGAATTTTTCAAATGCCAAAATCTTTTGTGGAATTCCCTTAATCATATCAAGGCGATCGACACCCAACATTACCTGCAAATATAAGACTAGTGAGAACCACCTCCATTCATTAGATTTGACCTTGTGTTTATTATTCTCTATGATAAATCAACACTAAAATGATAAAATAAATGAGGTTGAACGATAAGTAAATTTTAGTTGTATAAAAAGTGACACACTTTGATTTACCTTTCGGCCAGCAAATCTTTCCTTGAGTTCCATTATATGATCTTTGATTTGAGGAAGTTGGATAGCTCGGATGAACCTACCAGGATCTATCCCGATAGGAAACTGTGGTTTAAAAGTCACAAAACGAAGGATTAGCAGCTTCAAGTTTACTCCCTCCATCCCAAGATAAGTATCCACAATGAAAAAGGCACATGGTTTCAGAAATATGAAACTATTACACTTCTTAGTTAACTAAATGACAACTTTTCCCTTAGTAATAGAGGGAGCACTAAACTTCTCCATCTCAGAAATAAGGGTAGAATTGAAAAGTAACCACTTACTTCTGGAAGTGTACACTTATTTCCAATAAAGCTAAAATAGAAATTTGGGCACTTATTTTCGGACAAATGATGCTACGACAAGCATGACATGATGGTCCAATATGTATGGACACTAAAGAAAATAATGATCGGATATTGATTGTACCGCAGCGACACGAGTTAGCTTCCTTGATCCTCCACTCCATCAGGAGTACCCTCGAGCCCAAGAATTCGAGTGCATGCACTCACAAAATGCCTTGCATAGTCATAAGTGTGGAACCTAATATATATATATATACACACACATTGTACGTTAGCGATTGTGGTGTCTTTCTATAAGAATTAAAGCATAGGGTTGGGTTCTGGTGAGAAGTGCCAAATTTGGTAAGAAGTAGTTATCAACCATTGGATGAGAAATGATGAACATTAGGATAAGATGCATTGGATCAATTCCCTTTTAAATCGGAATTCATGGGAGGATATTTGATTACAAGTGATCAACGGTTTTAAAGTACTTGTCACACTTGTCACCAAAAATAGCACTTCTCACATGATCTCATCCCTTAAAGCATATTAGACGGAAATTTTAATACTTACCCAACTAGATCAGCTACAAGAACGGCTCTTAGTAGCTCAGAACGAGATGGCAGTGTCCTATGAATCTCAGAGGAAGGAAACGGTGTGTGCAGAAACCAACCGACTTTCATCTTGTTGTTATGTTCTTTGAGACATTTAGGGAGAAACATAAGATGGTAATCATGACACCAAATGACATCCCTTTCGGTATAATGCTCATTTACGACATCGGCAAACATCTGATTGGCTTTCTTGTAAGCATCAAACTGTGCTTGGAAACTACGAGTGGTTGCAAGCCGGTCCTCTTGGGGAAGACCAAGATAATGGAAGAGGGGCCATAAGATATTGTTACAGTACCCATTGTAATAGAGATTAACAAGATCTTCATCAAGAAAAACTGGGATGCACCTCTGCATACCAACCACTTCTAGAGTAACAACCATGACTTTTGTAATTATAAATTAAAAATATTATAAATCTTTCATAGATATATGCTCAACCTTTTCAGCTAAAGCTTCAGTAAGTGATTTCTGGCCGATCTCATCCGGTACATTTACCCCAGCCCATCCGATCCATTTTGTATCTAAATCATTTATGCCTTAAATTCCAAAGAATTATTTCAAAAATAAAGATAATAACAACCGGAAGAATAATGGAACCTTAAATTCATTGGGAACCTGGGAACCGCGCACAGAGTGGCATATTCATTAGGAATATGGACAAGTTATTCATCATGAATGTTGTAACATATTCATTATGAATGTTGTGACCATGATGAATAAAACTTTCATATTCATAACGAATGTGTTATTCATGATGAATATTAATCCTGTAGAGGGACACATGGCGCGCTGTGGGTAGTTCCCGGGTTCCTAATGGAACTTTCGTTTCTGGAAGAAATGAAAAGCAACAAGTGGGCAAGCATCATATGGCCAAAAACAGATCATTTGTATAGAATCTTGAAAATGTTTAAAGGTGAGATAAGAAAATGGAGAACTTACCCAAAAGTGCACTGACTAAGCCCCCAACACTCATTTCAAGTTGCCAGGATGCCTCACCCTTTCTTGTTGCAGAAACAGGCAGACGATTGGCTACTACTAATAATCGTTGTCTGATTGCTGCAGTTTCTGTTGTAAGTATCTGCCCATTCCCAATAATACTATCCACACCTCCATTTCCAAAAACCTCCTCATTTTGAGATCTAAAAGATTTTCTTAACTCTCGTTCTCTCAAGAGTCTTTCATGCCTAGTCCTAAGTATGGCTGAAGTGTTATTGTATTCATCTATATGCATATCCGACTTCTGCAATTCATCCTGCAATTTAACGGGTTTATTTCATGTTGGAATTCAGATACTCTACTAACCATAGATCATGTTTCCTAGAAACATCTAATCATGCTTTGGCTAATTAATTGAACAAGAATGGTCCATAAAACAACACGTTTTTAATTCAGCATGACAAAATTTCTTATAATAGGAATAGCCATAACAAATTTGACAATGATGGCCTTCACTTGTAAGACTCAAATTGCAGAGTAGACTATGAATCACACATGTTAAACGATAGAAATTTTTATAGTATGAGCATCAACATTTCTCCACATAAGTAACAATTAACCATTTTGGGTTAATACCACAACTTTTTGATATTTAGATAATAATTCAACTACTATAATGTGATCTTCTCCTGCATATGATAGTGACATGGGATTGGGTTAACGTTATCCGTTTAAACCATGCAAGGAATTAAAGACTTCAATCGGAACCAATGATTTACGGGTGGGAACAACAAACCACGAGGAAACTAAGGTTAAAGCTCCTCCTCCTTCAAGAAAAATAGTGGGATTACATGATTGGTCTGAGTACTACCACGGATACCCAAAAAACCGATGTAATACCTTTTGGATGCAAACAAGCAACTCTATACCTCAATACACAACGGAAATCACTCTCCACTATATGCCTACCTAGATAAGCTTACTGCTAATGTATGTGCTTAATCCACGTTTGTCAACAACATTCATCTCTACTCTAAACACACATGAGCTTGCATAAGCTAGAGAGAGTGGTGCTTATTTCACTTAACAATAATTAGAGAGCATTTGGTCAACTTCCTAGACCAAAGATGTTCCCAAAACCATCATCATCATCTTTTTCAGAATGGTCAAAGAGCACATTATAAAGAGATTGAATTTATGGAGAAATAGAGCCAATAACCCTTGATTTCCCTTTTCCTAGACATATCTGTTTTCAATCTTCTTTGTGTCTTCCTCTCCTCTCTTTTTACTATAATGGGTGAGTTTGATCCATCCCCAATGTTAGATGAAAACACCCAACCTAGCATGTATAGTTCCAGAATCCCCTTAATGCTAAATCGGTTTAGAGGTCAAAGACAATATGACTCTTACCTAGAAATCACAACAAAAGGTGCACTTCTCAAGTATGATCGCATTCACGTTCCAACAATTTTAAAAGTTTGCAACTTTAAGTGTGTGCGTACACACATATGATGTTAGATACAACTATCAACCATAGGCAATATTCAACAAATACACATGACATTGACGTATAATAACAAAAGGAACACTAGATAAGAAACAAATAGACATCAAAAAACAAACATTAAAAAATATAAACCACAAGGGTAGTGGCGTACTAGCAAAAGGCCTAGGGGATGTGGTGGAATATCCCATCTACCCAGGTTCTAGTCTAGCACAAGCATCCTATGGCCAGGCTTAGTCTCAGATGGCCGTATCTTAATTACCAAGAATGTAATCCCAGCAAAGCCTAGATGAACCTTTTCCAAAAACATTAAAGAATACAAAACAAAAGATATACAAAGGCTTGTCATTTATAATTGCCAAATTGATGCATTGTCAGTGAAAACCATGAGACATCATCTTGGTTCATTAAGTAAAGAAGTTAATGTCATATATATAGCCAGGATATCAGGAGCATCTCAGACTGAAGTAGCACCAGGTGGTACTTTAAGAATCTCTACAACTAAAAACAGATTATCTATTTCAAGAATATCATCAACTAAACATGTTTCATATGGAGAGGTAATGTGCATATAGAATGTGTTCAAGTGAGTGTAAGAAAGTAAAATTGGGGATAAATGAACACTCAATATAGCATGCATGTGTGTGTAATTAATTTGTATACACCCACAAGAATGATTTGGGGAAAGATATAACCCAAAAGGATGTTTAATTTGAAATTGATGATTGCAAACAGATTTGTTTTTGAGTTCAAAATTGAAGTGTTGAATTCATGAAAACAAGTATGAATAAGGAGGGTTTGATGATGATGATGATGATGTGTACCCAATCGCGTTGCAGAATGGCGAGATCTTCATATGATGCAGTGCTCTTCATTTTCTGAAAATCAAAACCCTACAACAACGATTGTTGTTAAAAAACCTGAATATTTTATCATCCATCTAGATAGAATGATAGATAGATACAAAATGAATCATATTCTCTTTGTATTGTATATAAAAATGAGTATGTAAAAGGGAAAACGGGATGATGAACGTGAGAGAAGAAGATCGAGGGGTACGGCTATGGTGTAGATAACTCGCAAGCCATGCAGATAACGTCGACGCTGGGAAAACAGGGACTTTTTCCAAATTGCGTTACTTTGTTGTATTTTTTTCATTCATTTTGATTCTTTTTATTAAAGCCCGTAACTCTTTCCCAGGGCCGTCCCTGGCGAATGGCGGGCCGGACGGTCGTCCAAGGCCCAAAATTTTTTAAGTTTATAATCACAAAAAGGGAAAAGTCCAATAAAACCCAATGGACTTTAGTGGTTGGAATGATTAAGTCATTGGACAATTTTTTGGAACAAATAAATCATTAGACTTTCCAAAACCTATTAAATAAATCCTTGGACTTTTTAAAACTTATTAAATACATCATTATGACCTATAAAACAAGTTAATATGGTGAAATAATTGAAAAAAATTTGAAATATACTCAACAAACTTTCATACTCTAAACGATCAAATTCGTAGACAGTTTTTGAACGAAAAATAACACAACCGTTGTAATATTGTTGGTTTCGATATTAAAAAAAACGTTTTTGTTATAAAGATGATATATATTTAGGATTTTTTTTTATTCTAACCAAATTTCTAAAGATTTCTTTAAAATAGGAAAAAATAATACGATATATATATATATATATATTCAAATTTAGATAACCTTAAGTGAAATATTAAAAAATATAAATAATTTACAAATCGATATCTTTTTCGAAAAAGGAGAAAAGACATCCTCGTTGGTTTTTACGAAAAGATAATAGGGTTTTGGATTACTTTTTTTAACAAAATTTCTAGTTCTTTAGATAGGAAAATTATAATGCAATTTAAACACAATGTTAAATTAAAATAAAATGCAAATTTTTATTTATTTTTTTTATTTATTTTTTTTTTTTTGTAAAACTTATGAAAGATGTTTTTTTTTCTATTCCGGAAAAAATATTGAACTGAAATTATTTCTCTTTTTCCGAATTTAGAAAACTCTAAACAAAATATCAAACAAAAAAAATAATTTTAAGTTCAATATTTTTTCGTAAAAAGGAAAAAAAAAAGACATTGTTTGTAGGATTTTACAATAGAGATTCTGGAATTTTTTTTATGGGTATTTTACTTTAAATTCTCTATACTTCTAAAAAGAATTTTTAGAAATTTGGTTATAATAAAACAAATACAAAATATATATATCTTCTTTATATAAAAAAAATGTATGAGCAATATTTTTTCTCATCTCTACAAAAAAGAATTATTGATAAACCAATAACATTAAAACGGTTTTTATGTTATTTTTTTGTTCAAAAATTATCTACAGACTTAATCGTTTAGAGTATGAGAGCTTGTTGGGTGTATTTAAAAAAAATCAATCATTATACCCCATTAACTTGTTTTATAGGTGATAAGGATGTATTTAACATGTTTTAGAAAGTCCAATGATTTATTTAATATGTTTTGAAAAATATAGTGGCTTATTTGTTCCAAAAAATTGTCCAAGGATTTAATCGTTCCAACCATTAAAGTCCATTGGGTTTTCTTGGACTTTTCCCTTACAAAAATTGTAAAAAGACAAAAATCTTCTATATATATTAAAGAAAGGTTTTTGCTGATATTATGATTATAAAATTCAGGCATTTGATTGGCCAATTAAAAAGAATTATCAAATGATGATGTCATCAATTATTCTTATTATTTTAATACCGTAATTATCTTTATAATTTACATTTTTTATCCTCAGAATTATTTGATTAAATTACTTTTTATCCATTAGTTTCTCATCTTTCACTTTACATCCTTATCATTTTAAGATAATAATATATATTAATTAAAATGTATTAATTTTTTTTTTCTTTTTAATAAATTATACCATTATAATCGTCTCGATAATACCTTCAAAATGAGTTTAATATTGAATATTTTTTTAATTTAACTACATTATTAAAATTAGATATAAATTAATTTGTTTAGATTTTATTACAATTCTATTCTTGATATTCTTGAAATTTAAAGATTTTATCTTTTTAATCTAAGTATTTTAATAGATTATTTATAAGTAATTAAAATTTATTTTATTTAAAACTCCATTGTTGATATTCTTGAAATTTAAAGATTATATCTTTTTAATCTAACTATTTTTATAGATTATTTATAAGTAATTAATTTTTTATTTAAAATTCTACAAATAAAAAACACTACATATTTTTTTTGAATCCCTCCAGTTATAAAAATAGATATAAATTAATTTGTTTAGATTTTATTACAATTCTATTCTTCATATTTTTGAAACTTAAAGATTTCATCTTTTTAACCTAATTATTTTTATATATTATTTATAAGTAATGAAATATTTTTTTATTTAAATCTCAATTGCTAATATTCTTGAAATTTAAAGATTTCATCTTTTTAGGCTGTGTTTGGCAAGCATAAGTTAGCTTATAAGCTAGCTGATAAGCTAGCTTATAAGCTAGTCCATCCAAACATGTACCAGGAAGCTAGCTTATCAGCTAGCTTTTTGAAACGCTACTTTGAGTAGCTTATGAGGAGCTTATTGTAGCTTTTTCCAATTATACCCTTATTAATATTAATTATTAAATTCAAATATACCCTTTTTGGTCATTTTACATACTCATAAGCTAGTTTTTGCCAAACATAATTTGTTCAACAGCTAGTTTATCAGCTATCCGCTAGCTTATCAGCTACCAGCTAGCTTATAAGCTACGCTTGCCAAACATAGCCTGAATCTAACTATTTTTGTAGATTATTTATAAATAATTATATTTTATTTTATTTAAAATCCTACAAATCAAAACACTACACATATTTTATTTCTGAATCCCTCCAGTTTTAAAATCATTCACGAAATTCAAATCTTTTGACAAAAGAATAATAAATTGTCAGTTTTTAAAATTTTAACAGCTATTATATAACTAAAATATCTATTGTAATAAGCAATTATAATGGCAGTTGTCGTATAACATATAATTTACATAAGTATTTAAATGGTAATGACAATTGTCATATAAATGTCTATTCTTATTAAAAATTAAAATAACATCTTTCAAATGCCCGTATAATATACGGGTCATTAACTAGTATATATATATATAATAGGGCCCAAAAAGATTTTAGCATCATATGAAGAGTACAAACATGTATTAATTAATTATGTTGGACAATAAAATTTGTAGAAAGTTAAACTAGTCTTCCATTATAGTATTGTTTGTTGTTTCTGAGTTTTATTATTTCATATTAATATATAAAAACCTTTTTTTTGCTTAGAAACCCTTATATAAGTCTATTATTCATCTTCCACATACTCTTTTACATATTTCATCCACTTGATTTTAATTTTGTGTTAAAATATAATAGATTTATTGTAACTAAGACGACTTAAGTTATATCTATATTTAGGATTTCAAAACTACTTCATATTTCCTTACATTATTGACTTCTTAGTACCTAATATTGTGTTCTAAGATCCATGGTTGTTAAAAAAGTTTGTTTCAACTCAAAAAGTTTCAAATATTAATGAAAAACATTATATCAAAGGTTTTTAAGTAAGATTGATGGTTGTTAAAAAGACTTATTGGTCTTATGTTAGGAATATCAGAAAAAGGATAATTGTTATTCAATCCGGTGCTTCCGCCACAAGATTCATCTTTGGCAACTCTTTACCTAGGTTAGAAGATATGTTCGATCTTGTTGTCGATAAGTCGTTGAACTAGATAATTCTTAGATGAAATGAGTGTCATAAGAACATCATAGAGTGGAGAACCTTTCCTTGTAATTGTCTCGATAAGGTGTAACCGTGTTCTTTTTCCGCTAACCTCTTGCTAGCTTTTAATGAATTGCCGTTTAAAAAAAGGATACTGGGAAAAACGGTTTCATATGAATTATTACTATTTCTTAAATTCAATGTTATTTTTATGATATAAACAATATATTGAAAATTATTCGTAGTTATTGGGGGCCCATTTTTGCATCTCGCCCAGGGCCCAAAAAATGACAGGAACGGGCCTGCTCTTTCCGTTAATGCCAGTTGAATGAGGGGTAATATGGTCATTTTATCCGTTTTCTTATTTTTTCTGATTTTATAAAAAGCATCAAACTCTAAGGGGTTGTTATGTAAATATCTTATATTATATATGTATAGAGGAAACTTCAAATGTGAACTCAATTTTGGTTGTGAACATAAGAACGAATCTCAGTCACTCATCCGCTCAATAAAGGCGGCTATGACCGGGTCCCCTCCTTTACTAATCTCCTCCACCCTCCCATGAATCGTGTCAATCCTTTGTCATGATCGCGTCCACCGTAACCGAAGATGTGTGGCTGAGATTCGTCCTCACGTTCACAACCAAAATTGAGTTCACATTTTCATGTGAACCACTTTTTCATTGTGAACGTGAGGACGAATCTTAGCAACTCATCCGGTCAATAAATGCGGCTTTGATCAGTCCCCTCCTTTAATAATCTCTACCCTCACATGAATCGCGTTAATCCTCCATGATCACATCCACCATAATTGAAGATGTGTGACTAAGATTCGTCCTTAAAGTTCACAATGAAAAAGTTGTTCACATTTGAACCCATCCCTATATATATATATATCTCATTCCTCTTGAAGATCAACAATAACAAAAAAATAAACATTTTTAAAATAAAAATCCAAATCACTTAACAACCTTCGTGAAGCAATCATGGTAGTGTAGCCTTAGCAAGATAGCAGGAATCCGTGGGTTAACACGAGCTGCATGCCTTACAAAATCCCCAATAATAGCTTCTGCATCCGGACTAGTGTTTTGGTAGAACCCTACTTTCGGAACTCTTTTGAAATCTCCATCAGATGTTTCAATATTAGTTCTTGAACTATGTAAATTTTAACATTTTTCGTCCCTAAACTAAGGAAACTCTGAATTTGTCCCTCTATTATGCATTTTCGCTTGGTGTTGGTCCTTTAACTAATGTCCATTAACCTTTTCTGTTAATGCCAATTTAATATGGGTAATATGGTTTTTACACGTTTTTTGTTATTATTAAAAACATCAAACACTAAGGGCCTATTATATAAATATCTTATATATACAATGCCACTTGGGCACCTTTGATTGGTCCAATGAGAAACAAATTGTTAAAATATTTTCGAATCATCCCTTCTTCTTTTCTTTTTGCTACAGTGTTAAACCTATTTTTAAATGTGGCCGACGTTAAATCTTTGATAAAACGAATATGTTTAGCTCTTCGTTTAGACAAGCCTTCAAATAACTGTTTTTCATCCGAAATGATACGTCTCTTTAACCTTCAGTTTTCCGAATTATTTAATATGTACAAAGTCCAACTTGGGGGAGAGCAACAAACCCAATCATATTTTCCACTTCTGAGACCATCCTTAACCGTACCCCTCATACATGCTGCCACCTCAGCTGTCACATCAGCTTTCCACTATCTTACCACTACCATACCATTTCATCTTCAACCGTACCCCTCATACCTCTCATACCACTTTGTTATTTCTAAAATATGTTAAAATAATCTACTTTCAATTAAAATAACTAACATTAAAATTAAAATTACATTAAAATTAAAATTACATTAAAGTTAAAATTAAAATTACATTATAATTAAAATTAAAAAAATACAATAATTTAAATTAAAATTAAAATTACATTAAAATTAAAAGTAAAAAAAGACAATAAAATTAATTGTTGGCGTTCACCATAGAGTCCCACATGTGTTGAGATAAATCGGCGCGAAGGTTGGCGTGTTTCTCTCGGTTTTTTACTAGGTTGACGTTTATTGCTCAGTCTTCTTCGGAGATATTTGTTTCAATATCTTCCGTTAAAACCTCCGTTGGATCAAAAGGATAATGTGAAAAGTCTTCGTCTTCACGAATCATGTTGTGTAAAATTATACACGTGTACATGATTTCTTGTAATTTCCTTTGTGACCATACCTGCGCCGGTCTTTTACAACGTGTCATTTATTTTTAAGCGTGGCGAATGTCTGTTCGATGTCTTTTCTAGCCGATTCTTGACGTTTCTTGAACTCGGTCCGTCTCTCGTCCGATAGGTAGCTAAATGCTTTGACGAAAGTCGACCACTCCGGATATATCCCGTTGGCGAGATAATACCCGTGTTTGTAGTGTGTGCCATTCACTACAAACGAACTATCGGGTGCTTTTATCTTCGAATGTATCGTTGAAAACCGGTGATTGGTTTACAACGATTATGTCGTTCGTCGCACCCAGAACCCCGAAGAATGCGTGCCAGATCCATTGATCTTGCGATGCGACCGCTTCTAGAATTACCGCCGGTCCAAGATGATCACCTATATGGAATTGACCTCTCCATGCGAGGGGACAATTTTTCCAGTCCCAATGCACACAGTCAATGCTACCAAGCATGCCGGGTAAACCATGTGTTTGTTCATGCAATGCGTATACAGCCTGAATATCGTTAGCAGTTGGCTTTCGTAAATATTGTCGCCTATAGAGGTGAATAATACCTTGGCAAAAATTCTCAAGGCAATCCCTTGACGTCGTTTCGCTCATCCTCAAGTATTCGTCGGAAGCATCCACAGCAAACCCGTATGCCAATTATCGGATAGCGGACGTACAGTTTTGAAGCGGAGAAAACCTCTTCACGCCTCTTGCATCCCACTGTTGTTTGAAATAATCAAGCTCTCTTTCAAGATCGGCAACTATCCTTAAGAATAGCCGACGACTCATACGAAACCGCCGACTAAAGTCGCCGTCGTCGTACACCGGTGTATCAGAAAAGTAGTCGGCGACAAGTTTATCGTGTCCCTCTTCACGACCTCTATCTTTAGTCGGCCCTCTCGGTCTTTTGTTCGACGGTCCTACATCCTCGTTTCCGATAAGCTCGTTTTCGATAAACGCAAGGACCGCTTCCGTCGCTCTAATGTTGTTCATAATAATCTGATTTACGATGAGATCTACATCTTCGTTGTCGGAATCCGACATTTTTTGGAGAATAAGAGGTGAATAAGAGGAGAATAAGAGGAGAATTAAGATGAGAATGAGATAAAAAGATTGAGATAGAGATGTATATATATAGATAAATGGAAAAATATTTTAAAAAAAAGAGCCGTTAAAGTAGCCGTTGGGGGGTAGGGGGTGGTGGTCTCTCCAACCAGTCGGCATGTGGGTACCGGGTAGGGGCGGTACCGCCCGCCTACCGGTCATCCTTGGCGGTACCAGCGCCTTACCGGCCCCGTTACAGATGGCCTGATTCTGCTTCTTCTAGTACTGGTCATCACCAAAGCCGGAAAGATATAATGGCCGAATCTATGAATTCATTGCAAGTATCTCGATAATATTATATTAGTATTTTATAGTACTTAGTAATAATAACTTTATATTAACTTTAAAAAAGTTAAAATTAAAAAATAAGATAAGTCAAAGAATCGGTTAAAGGCTTGACTCGAAACCGGTTACAAATGATCAATTAAAGATAACCTAACACGGTAAAAGGTTTTTAGAATTGAACCGTGTTACCGTTCACTATTTGTTGATCAATTATTGTCGGGATCGATTAAGGACCGTCTGGGCCATGTTTTCAGCTTTTTGCCAACTTAATTTTCAAAAGATGGATTGGAGGGGCTTCTTTAACGGTAGGTGATTCTTCCGCTTAATAAATTGATTCTTTTAAAAAAGATAAATGGTTCACTAACTTGTACATTTTTTCAACAATATTATGTCATTCGTGGAAGAATCAATTTAGAGCATCCACAGTACTAGATACTCCAAAAACCTCACTTATCATATTTTTTTTCCTACGGTATCGTTGCCATATCAACCAACTAGAAACCCCATTGTCGATGCTTCTATGGGAAAAGAATTTCTCCCTATTTTAACTCCCTGCTTAATATGCCTTGGGCTTTAAGCAAAACCCCATGGCCATCGGAACCCTAAAACCCTCACCACCTCTCCTCCACCTCCTAACCCTCATCCTCCTCACCACACCACCAATGGCCCACTCTCTCCCCACAACCTCCTTCCACTCCCTCTTCTCCCTCTCCCACTCTCTCCTCAGCCGCGTCGCCAACCTACGCGCCGCCCGTGGCGACGTTTCCGGCTCCATCAGGGCCAAATCCATTGCTCAGAAGATCGATAGCCACAGCCATGGGTTCAGCTTCTATGGGACCATGTGGTCTGTTGGTTGGGACTACTTGAAGAACTACGCCTGGCGAGATTTCGGAATGGGGTCGCCGTTTGAGATGTTGGGTGCTGTGACCGAGTTGAACGAGTTGATGAAGGGTTTGAATGAGTTGACTCGGTTGGAATCGGAGGTGGAGCGGTTGGCGTGGGTGCGAAGGAATTATGGGAATGTGGTGAAGGTGTCAAAGTCGCTGTTGAATCGATTGCTAAAAGTGTTTACTCAATCGGTAACATCTTTGACATAAAGTTTTTTAATTGTTTCTTTCATTAAATCATATGAAGATCGTTATTAAATTCAATATATGTACTATTGTTTTATCTCACATTAATAATTTGGTTACCATGAATGAAATGATCAAAGAGCAATGTCTTCCATTGTGACGGATTGGTCATCGCTCGGGGGTTCATAGCGCCCTAACCAAGTTCGAGCCTTCCCGTGCACATGCCTGGGACATTTAAGTGGGGCCATGTATAGCCCTCCAAATTGCCGGGATTAGTCGGGCTTTGGCCCAGACACCCTTCCAAAGAAAATAATGATGAAAGAGCAACTTCACTTGTTGTTTGATTGGATTTCATGTAGGGATTTGTATTTTTAGGAATTTGGATTTGGGAGGATTTGGAATTTTGGTTTATAGGATTTGGAATGGATTTGTGTTCAGTTATTTATAAAAAAATTATAAAACTTAAAAAATAATTAAATGATCTTTTATTTAACTGGTTTATAGAAAAGGTAAATGTTTTTAACATATTTTAAAAATTATTATGTACAAATTCTAAGAAGTCCTAGTAAGTTTCAGAATCTATGTGTTTGAGGGATTTCAAAGGCTTTCAAATCCAGACAACACGGGATTGGAATGGATTTGAAATCCAAATTTCCTCAAATCCATTCTATTTCTGCAAACCAACGGGGTTAACGTGAATTCAAATCCCTCCAAATACAAATCCCTACATGAAATCCAATCCATTCCGTTCCAACCAAACGGGCTCTAAGGATATTTTACATGAAGTTGTAGAAGAGAATATGTATAAAGGGGGTGAAATTCATTAACCAATTATATAGCTTTTGGGGACAAAATGATTCAATTTGAGCCAATATGGCACTTCCTATGACTCATTTATGCCACAATTGCTCAAAACCTTGCCATCGGTCTGCAATCTGCATACATATAACATACCCACTTGTGAGATATATTAGGTTTGTTTGGTTTGCTTTTCGACAAGCGCATATGGGAAGTTCAAATGGTTTTCTACGATCATACACTTAGGTGTAGTTTGTTTTTTAAGGGTCTAAAAAATAAGAGGTGGATGGTGCACCTCTTAAAATTTCAGAGGACGGTAAGAGGTTTCCAGACCTCTTCTTAAAAATAAAACAAACAGTCTTAAGTCTGGAAACCTCTTAATTTTTCAGACTTAAGAGGTTTTAAGAGGTATTTTTTGAAAAAATACAGCCCCTTAAGTGTGCTGATGTTTCTTGTTGACCATGCTTTATTGAACTTGAAGTGGCATTAGGATTGATAACGAGTCTCTAATGCAGAGTGATGTTCCTGTTTTCTTTTGTTATATTAAAGAAGAGGATTACAAATAGCTAGTTGGGTTGGGTAAAGGATGAAACCTCCAACAAGTTTTTTAAAGGGTGAGATTGAAAGACTAAAGAGGCAAAACCCATTGGATTTTGAGAAATAAATGACATGGGGCCTTAAAGAGGCGAACCCCATGTAGTTTTGACACATTTAAGAATGTGTACTTCACTGTCCATAGTTCTTTTCGGCAATTGTGACTGTTTGAGCCAGTTTGCAATCACCCCAACTAATCCCATGGGGGTTCTTAAGATAACCGTTTGTAAAAATCCTTAATGGCTCTTAGAATACTCAAACCAACAAGCTATGGAGAGGAGCCCCAATGCCTGGCACTTGTTTGCCAATTAAAGCTATGAATCAAAATGTATATGTATTGATGCAAAACTAAAGTACGAGATTAGGAAATCTCTAGGCTATTTATGATGATGAATCTTGTGTAGAATGTAGGGAGTATTCAAGTGCGTAAATGGATTATTTGAACTCCAAATGTTAATGGGTTATAAGATTATCTTATTTTGGCTTCATAAGTTCCTATTGGTACTTTCACAAGGTGGACTTCTGTTTTGAGTGACTAAGGTGTCGTTTGTTTTTTAAAAGGTCTGAAGTCAGAATTTGATTTCACATCTAAAAAATAAGAGGTGGATGGTGCACCTCTTAAAATAAAGGAAGGTAAGTGGTTTTCAGACCTTTTCTTAAAATAAAACAAACAGTTTTAAGCCTGAAAACCTCTTAATTTTCAGACTTAAGAGGTTTTAAGAGGTATTTCTTAAAAAACAGACAACCCCTAAGAGTGCCGCTTACCAAATTCTTACTGGGTAAGCGCTTGCCAAATACATACATGCATTTGTGTGTATATAATTACTGCTCTCTGTGGCATATATAGTGGCGAAGTATGTAATTTCTTCACCAAATTGTTAAATGGTCATGATCTATCATGTTCACAAACTAGGTTTCCTAACATCATCGATTTGTTAAAAAAACCACTAGTATTTGCTCGTTTTGATGCATGGTTAAAGTTGATGGATCTTGTCCCCAAAAGTGAATCAGTATTTGTAGTCAAATATCATATGGAATCAAATCGCTAAAACCAGATACCTTATTTGCCCAATTTTGTTTAGAAGAAACTAAATGCTAATATTTAGATACAGAAATAAGGATCACAAAGTTTCTCCCAATCAGAAATCTCATAAATTTCAAAGTAGACATAAATTCCAGTCTAACCTTATTTTAGGTGTGACATTAGACTGGGACATGACTGTTTGAGGTAAAAATTCATTCTTTTTGTCCCATCAAAATAGGTGGAACAACAACCAGGAAGATAGGGGCTAAGTTGCTAAATTACTGAACTATCCATGTCAAATTAAAACCCTAAAATCTTTCACAATTCTTCACCTGCCTACCTCTCTCACCCATCCAGTCTATTTCTGTCCCTATACCAAACCAACCTATATTTTCAACTAACTTAATTTTAGTAAGTGGTAAGTGGTAACCCACCAACACCAAGTGCAAATACTTCTCTTCCAAACCTTTCAAAGCCATGCATCTTGGTGATCAGAGTTGTATTGGTGTACAAATAGGATAGGTTGTATTTGAAATGTGTTGTATATGTCTATATATGTGTATGCATATTGATTCCAAATAGCATTTGGTGACCAAATATAGGTTAATTCAAATTGAACGTTCCAATTGAAATGAAATCTGAACAAGACACTCTCTTGCCTTTGGAAATGCAGGGTCCGTTGAAGGACGCAGTTGAGATGGTACGGACAGAAATTGTGGATGGTGGGTTGCTAAGGGACTGCCTTGAACTGGGTAGCAGTGATTTAAAGGGTGTGATTCAAATATTAAAAGACGTTGCTTCACAATACTCCTCTACCACCACCAAGACCGAGTTATGACTTATGAGTAAGTATCCTATTCCTGCCTCACTTGTCTGTAAGTAAACTGGTACATTTCCTTCGATAAAAAGGAATTTTGTTTCACTTTAATATTTCCGACTGATATGTTGTAGCATTGATCTTCCACAACACAGAAAAGCCATTTCTCATATTATAAAAAACATCTTCCAAATGCACACAAGCTGAACAATACAACCATGAGTCTTATGATAACAAATATTATGATTATGATGAGTAGTCTTACCATATCCTTGGTGTTAATTACTAAAAGCATCAATAACTATTGTAGTATACAACTCGACTCTTTCATAACCATACAGTATGGTGTACGCGCATTGCATGATTTTGAATGTAGACAATAAGGATACATATAGCAAACTAGCTCATATTTGTAAGTGGTATAGCATATCTTAAAATGTGCAGCATCTTGGAGGGTTCTGTTACATTGTGGTGAAATTGAGTTTGAGGAAACTACTAGTCGTATGAAGCGTAAATAAGGTAGTTTAAAAGATGAAAACTTTACCATTTCATTTTTCATAAAAAAAGGGATGTATTATATTAAATAAAGGAGAGAAATGGCTTCTGCAAGCAAGTAAAGTAGACATGGGTTTGACAGAATTGGAGGAAAGCATAAGAAAGCTTAATGAGGAAAGTCTTATTGGTTGATTGAATAAGCTGCTTATTCAGTAACCCCTTTCAGTTTGGTGTTCTCCTTCATTTTTGGGTTTCATAGATTTGGGTTTGTAAACAAGTTGTTCTGTACTCCTGAATATCGCTGCAACCCTGTTGGTTTGAGTTTTTTTATATTTAGGGTTTCATAGATTTGGGGTTTTTAAAAAGTAGTTGTTGTTCTTGTACTTGTGCCCAATATGGTTCCACCTGAGTTGATCTGGGCTACTTTTTAAATTCTGGGTTTCATAGATTTGGGGTTGTAAATAAGGAGTTCTTGTTTCATTTGATTTGCCTGTAAAATAACTTGATGTAAAGAGCTTGATGGTTTAATTTGATTTTGCTTCATATCCTTGTTTCATCTACATTTTGTTGGTAAAATTTCTTTTAAAGTTAAGGGATTACTTCTTCAAAATGTATCCAACTATCCCCAATATACTATTGTGTGTATCAACCTAAAAAAATTCATTTTGTATATATCAAACTTTATTTTTTAGTCTATTATATGTATTTTTGAGTTTATTATGTGTATCCAACTATTCCCCAAATATATTATTGTGTGTATCAAAAATACACACAATAGACTAAAAATAAAGTTTGATATATACAAAATGAATTTTTTTAGATGGATACACACAATAATATATTAGGGATAGTTGGATACATTTTGAAGAAGTAATCCCTAAAGTTAAATATAGAAATGTAAACAAAAAGGTAAAATATTAATTTCTGTCGTTAACAATGTTTATTTAGCATAAACAATCCAACAACAATTTAGTTAAATAGTTAAATCCATAAAGGCAACTTTATTGATACATACAATGCATATAGGATTGAAGACCAACTGAAAAGCAGCTTAATCATAAATTTTATTCCCCAAGTGTCTTACTTTGAGCTTGAGTTGAAGGAGTACTGATTGGGGTTTGATGATAACTGGTTATCAACTGTTGGATGAGAAATGGATGCATGTTAGGGTGATATGCATCGGATCAATTTCATTCTAAAGTACAATTCATGGGAGAAGATGAGATTAAAAGTGATCTAAAGATTCACTAGGGCATAAGATCAAAAGTAATATAAAGATTCACCTCTCACGTTAAATTCTGCTTATTACAAGATCTTTCACCCTATACATATATAGTAATCTTTATGGTTAAATATGGAGTTAAATAGTGTTTCTCATGTCATCGTTGTATAATGACGTGATATGACTTGATTTAGAGGGAATTTAAGAACATCTCTAATAAATTCTTTAAAATTTCTCTAAAATGAAAATTTAAAAGTTAAAATCTTCAATAAAAATCACATCAATGTCCAATAGATTTCTTATTTTAGAGATAAATTGTTAGGGTTGAAAAATATAGTTGTATTCAAGTTTGAGTTTATAATTGTAATTGTTGTAAAGTTGAGGGGAGCTGAGTGTAAATACCCTAGGGGTATATAAGCTTTTGTGTTAGTTGTAACAATAAGAGAACTTAGAGAGTTTTGTGAGTTACGTATTGTCAGATCTAGAGTTTGATAGAGGAGAGAGAAAGTTGAGAGTTTGTATTGTGTTCATATTGTTCATATCAATAGAAGTGAGATTTGTGATTGAAATTGAAGCTTCTTAATCATGGTGGATTGATATTCAGATCTATCAAGTGGTATCAGAGCTATTCAGATCTATCAAGTGGTATCAGAGCAGGAGATCAGAGAAATTGTTGAAGATTTGAAGGTAATTTCATGGATTTTTGAAGCTTGGAGCAAAAATGGTGAAATTTTGATTTGGAGCTTGAAGATCTTGAAGATTTGAAGATTTGGATGTAGTTTGATGTTATTTTGTTGTTAGATTTGAGTTTTTAGTGTTTAATTGTGAAGATTTGATGAATTTTGAGCCTAAAATGAAGGTTTTTCGAGTTTTTGGTCGAAGTTCATCAATGGAGGTTCGTCAATGGAGGTTTGGAGAAGAAGCTGTTATGTCTCGAGTATACTTTTGAAATTTTTCGGGTCTTATTTTGCTATTTCGAGCATATTTTTCAAATTTTGGAATTTTTCGGGTCTATCTCGAGTCTGACGCGTGTCATTTTAGTATCTCGAGTGGTATCTCGAGCATGGTTGTTGTTATCTCGAGTCCTTGTCTTTTTCAGCATTAAATAGGAGAGAGAGTATGGTTATCTCGAGTGTACTTCTTGTAGGAGAGTGAGGGGACAAGTCATTTCGAGTGTGTCAGTCTTGGTCAACTCGAGCTGTGTACGTGTCAACAGCTGTCATCATCAGCACATAAGGACAAGGATAAACTCAAGCAAGTTATCTCGAGTGCGTACGTCAGCATCAACAAGGAAAAGCACATCAGTCTTGTTTCGAGTCACGTGAGGAGAGTGTGTCTTGAAGGCGTGAGAAAGGTCAACATCTCGAGTGCGTCAGCTGACGTCAGTCTCGAGACGTGTTATAGTCTAAAAAGAAGAGTGGTCAACACATAAGGACAAGAGCATTAACACATAAGGTCAGTCTTCAAGTCTCGAGATGCGTGAAACGAGTGAAGAAGACGCGTGCAGAGGCGCGTGATTCGTCAACTCGAGACGCGTGAAAGCGCGTGTTGATCAGCTCGAGGCAGGCGCGTGTCGTCAGGCGCGTCAGGCGTCAGCAGTAAACAAGCGCGTGTGTCGGCGCGTGGGAAGCGTCTCGTGACGCGTGGAGCGCGTGGACGTGTTTCCGAGTCCATCAGGCGCGTCAGCAGGCGTGTCAGTGAGTTGGACGTCATTTTTGGCGCGTGAAGGCGTGTGTTCTCGTATTTCGAGCGCGTGAGAGAGTGTCTGCACATCTCGAGCACGTGACATTCATTTCCAGTAACTATTAGCGCGTTTTACGAGTATATAGTCTTGTCTCGAGTGTATTTCGAGTGTATCTCGAGTGGGAGTGTATTTCGAGCGTATTTCGAGCGTATTTTGGCGTGTGGATACCGTATTTCGAGCTATTTTTCAATTTTTCGAGTCTAGTGCTTTATTTTTTGAGTGTTTTTCAATATGTCTCGAATCATTTTAATTTTTGAGTGAATTTTGACTTTTATAATTCGAGGCATATTATTTTTTTTTAGTCTACGAGTATCTCGAGTCATTCTATTGTTTTTGGTTGAGTTTATTTTGGGTTTATTGTTTTCATTTTATTTTTTACCAAGTCTCGAGTCTTTGTGATTTTTGGAGAGCAAATTTTTCTAATTGTCCGATTTTAATAGTTTTAATATTTCTGAATATACTCTGCGTTACTAACTATCAGTTGTTTTAGTGTTTCAGAGTATTTGATTTTGCTTCAGGTTTTTCAAGGAAAGCCGTTTGGTGCATTTTTCAACAATTTCAGATTTAATCATCTACTGATCAAAAGATCCGTTCAGTTCATCATGACGACGAGAGAAGATTCAGATTCAGATTTAGAGGAATTGAACAACACAATGATAAAAATGGCTTCTCGATTCTCGAAGTTAAATGATTCATATAATCAACAGGTTGTTCTCACCAAGAAATTAAAAAGGGAGACACAGAGTTTTGAAAATCAAAGAAAATTATTTGAAGAACAGATTGCTAAATTGTCACTGAAGATAGATGAGTTAAACAGAACTTTATCTGTTTCACAGCATGAAAAAGCTGAACTTCTTATTAAAGTTACTGATCTTGAAGATTCTCTTGCAAAAGAAAGAAGTCTAATTACAAGTTTGAAACAGGATTTGCAAAATGAGCATGATCAAATGTTGAAGCATTCTTTTGGAAATGCTCAAAATTTAAAACTTGTAACTTCTTTGAGAAAAGAAAATGAATATTTGCAAAAGAAATTTCTTGAACTTGATGAAGATAAGAGGGTTTTCGAAAACAAGTTTATCTCTTCTCAATCAACAGTGACAGCACTTTCAAAGCAACTAACTGAATTTGAACAAATTGTGGTCATTGAGAGACGCAATTTTGAGAAAGAGAGAACATCTTTTGAAGAAGAAAGAAAGGTTTTTGAGAATGAGAGAAAATCTTTTGAATTAAACAGTGTTAAACTTTCAAAGAAGATTTCTGATTTAGAGAATCAAATTGTGTTTGAGAGGAAAGATTTTGAGAAAACGAAAAGTGTTTTTGAGAGTAAGAAGAATTCTTTGAAGAAGCCGAGTCTTCGTGTTGGAAAGTATCAGAATATGACGCATGATTTTGAAGAAGAGATTCAAGTTGTTAAATCGAGAGGAAATGTGATGAAAAGAAAAGTATTGAGCTTCAAAAGCAGATTGTTGTCTTACAAAATCAGTTATCTGATGTAAGAAATCAATTTAAACAAAAAGAGAAGGTTCTTCGACATGAAAAGACTGTTTTGGAACAGATAATTGCTGAACCGAAGAAGCCAAGTCTTGTGCAAAAAGATTTTGAGGATCAAAAGAAAGCTTTTAAGAATGAAATAAAGAAACTTACGAGCAAGTTAGCTGGTTTATCAACAGATATCATGAATGAGCAACGAATGCGCTTGGTTCAACAGAAGAAGCTTGATGATCTTCTTGTCGAGAGGAACATGCTTTCTACCAAAGTGAAGGGACTTGTAGAGATAATCTCTAAAGCTCATGGTTCCATTCATCCATATGTTCCTACTCATGGTAACTTCAAATCAAGTGGTCAGATTCGTTCTACAAATCTCTTCTATGATAGTCGTGTTGATTCTTCAGGTATTCATCTTTGTTCTAAATGCAAGTTTGTTTGGCAAGTTAAGGGATCAAATGCAAATGTAAATCACACAAAATCTTTTGCTTCAGAATCTAATGTTCTAAAGAACAAATCTTTTCAAGATACTTCTTTTGGTAAGTCTCGGTTAGTTTATTCTAGAAATAAACTTCTTAGTCTCTCCAAAGGAACTTCATATGGTTCTTACTTTCACAGAAATGATTTTGTGTGTGAAGATTATATCGATGAACGGTTTGGGATTTACAAGATTTATTCTTATAAACCGATTACACCTAACAACAGAGGATCCACATCCACGTGGATACCAAGATCTTGTTTCTCTTGATTTTGCAGGTGTATGGCTCCTGAATAACTCAGTTCAGGACCCGTTCTTCAATGTCTAATGGCTCTTGAATAAAACAGTTCAAGACCCGAGCATCAATGTGTTATATGAGCGTTATTGTAAGTATCCCTCTAATCCTTAGTTCATAATTTGTGCTTAATTGTGTTTAACCGTGGTGTTCATTTTCAAGAACTTCCTTGTGTTCGTTCCTTTTCGATTCTAATTCGTTTCACGAATTACCACGTGTTATAAAGTGTGTTTCTTTGTTTGAGGGGGAGTCAATAAGTAAATAAATAAATAAAACAAAAAGAGGTCATTCAAGTTTCGGTACAACATCTTTTTGAGGGGGAGCTACTAACTACAGAGGATTCATTGTTTACATGAATACCAAAGTCTATTATCTGTTTTGTAGGTAATTCACATTTCGAGGGGGAGCTTATATGTATATATATAGTTTGGCATAAACACATGTTTGAAAGATGAACAACTTTCAAGTATGAAAACAGTTTTTCATAATTGTTCAAATCACTTCTCTATTTTCAAATGTTTTCATGAATCTAGAAGTGAATTTTCAATGTTTTCATATTGAGGAATTGACGCATATTTCTTCTAAACCGTGTGTTTCCAAAGATTGATACTTGTGTATTATCTTTTCTTATACTGTTTAAGTATTCATACACACTGGTTTATGTTCTTTTTGTTTAGTTATTACCATGTCTCTAAGATGATCCAATTATTCGATGGTAATACACTCGTTTGATATTCAATTTTGCGTCTAAGCGTTCGTTTGATCAGTCCGATACATCTTGTTTCATAAACATATATCTGTATATCGTTCATATAGATATTTTTCCTATCTTTTTGAACCATTTCTTTTTGCTCATACCATCTGATGAAACAGTTTTCTCGAACAATTCTTTGTTTTTCTTGTGCATTCAATATATATAAGTGTTTGGAGATATCATTTTGCTCATGTATTGTTTCTCTACATCTTTTGAGCAAACTTTATCAAAGGCTATATGATTCAACCGATGAATCATCGATTTTTCATGCTTAGGAAACATATTTCACGGGGAGTGAGGTTATACAACTTCTATGGACTGCCAGCGCCGGTAGCCCTACCCAAGAAGTTATCCTTGAGAGAAATGAGGGGTGAAGGGTCTCAATCAAAGAGTGGGGGAGATAACTCATCCGGTTGAGTTATTCTCATAGTGTTTGAGGGGAAAAATGGAATACGAGAGCTTGGTTAGCAGTGAGGATGATTAAAAGAATTGGAGGGTGTGAGAACAGAGTTAAAAGAAAATTAACACTCTGCACCAACCATTTCTAAGCCGGGCAACCACATAATCTATCGGTTCACGTTCTTTGGTGACTGATATTGAATCAAGGCAAAGCCCAATGCCGACTCTCGATTAAACCCCACCAACTACTCATTTTCTTCTCAACAAGAAAATGTTTCATTTTTGCACGGGGACGCAGTATATAATCTATCAGATTTTCATTCGGAAAGTCGATATTGAAAAAGAAGGAAGCTGCCCTGCCTTCGAACTTCATTTCTTGCACATCGAGTCAGTGAATATGTTTTTCACTATTTTGAGCCTTTTACAGCATTTTATGCTAATTCTTTCAACACTTTGCACACAAGGAATTTGTTTCTTTGTCAGAACATTCATAGAAGTACACCGGTATTTCAATGATTGAATGGAAGTCCTGGGGGGTGAACGTCAATAAAGCCCTTTCTACAGTACATCCGTTGTACTAAGTGGCTTTGTGCTACTTACAGGCATTTTAACTGTTTCATGTGTTGTTTCAGGATTACCACTCCATGTCTGAATTTGAAAAGATTCGGATAATTTTTGGAATTGACGGATGGTTTACATTTTTGGATGGTGGTTCGGGAGGACAAGGATGGTGACTGATCAGACTGTTTCTAACTATTTGGTTGATATGTGGTGTGAAGATTTATCATTTCTATATTGTGATTTGATGATAAAATCATTTTTTCATCAAATAGGGGGAGAAAGAATGCGAAATGGGGAGAAAGAAAGAGAAATGATAAAGTCTTGATATGATAAAGAAAGAAAGAGAAATTCTTGTGATGTTTGTACATGGTGAAGTGTTTGAGAAATGTTCAAGAAATAATCAAAGTTGGTGAAAGTGTTGGTTATTCAAGTGTGAAGAAAATTGGTTGTTCAAAGTTCAAGTTGTTTTTTGAAGAGATTCTACAAATAGTTGGAAGATCAAGATGAAAAGTTTTATCAAGATGATCATATTGTCAAAGTTTTGATTAGTTGAAGACATTGAAGATGTCAAGAGAAGAATGAAGATTTCAAAGATGTTGTTTCTGGATGATGAGAAAAGAGTTTGAAGTTTATGGAGAAAAAGAGTGGTTTATGTTATGAAGGTTGATTGGATGAAAATATCTGGAGATTGATACTTAGGTGGTTATCAGTTGGTGAATTCTGTTTCAAGCTGAGTTTATTGAAGGTGTTCTTCAAAGGAGATAATTCGATTTTGCAGATAAAGGGGAGATTGTTTATTTTGAAAAGGTTGAGAAATGTTTCTGAAGAATGTTGATGATCTTCAAAGTCAAAAGAATTTCAAGTAACGTTCATTTGAGAAGTTTTGAAGTTGGTTGATTGTTATTCTTGAAGATTTCTGATACTGAAAAGTTTTATTCGTTGATGATTCTGATAAAGTGAAGATTGAGAAGATTGTTTTGTGTACAAGTTTTTTGTATAGTTGGTTATTTCCAACTTGAATACAAAGGGGGAGATTGTTAGGGTTGAAAATATAGTTGTATTCAAGTTTGAGTTTATAATTGTAATTGTTGTAAAGTTGAGGGGAGCTGAGTGTAAATACCCTAGGGGTATATAAGCTTTTGTGTTAGTTGTAACAATAAGAGAACTTAGAGAGTTTTGTGAGTTACGTATTGTCAGATCTAGAGTTTGATAGAGGAGAGAGAAAGTTGAGAGTTTGTATTGTGTTCATATTGTTCATATCAATAGAAGTGAGATTTGTGATTGAAATTGAAGCTTCTTAATCATGGTGGATTGATATTCAGATCTATCAAGTGGTATCAGAGCTATTCAGATCTATCATAAATTATTGATTATTTATTAAAATAGTGTTTGTATCTATAAATTATTGTTTCTCACATTAACTCTTTTATTTGAAAGTTTTTTCGTCAGTGGGATATACTAAAACCATCTATTTCTCTCTCTTCGTAATCATTTTTGGGATATATTTAAGTTTGAATAAAATTACACCTCTTTACTATGACTAAGGATCATGAGACCAAGCTGTTTCTGTGAGATCGCGTGAGACCAATACGTAACGTATAAAACTTCACAAAAAAAAACACCGTGAATGTACATAAAACTTGAATACGCAGACTTAAAAATCACTTTCGATGCAAAAAAATATCCAAAACAAGGTAAAAACAAAACCTTCACAACTCAAATTCTGTGAAGGTTACATATATATATAATGCAAACCTTCACAAAGAAAAATGCTGTGAAGGTATCGTTTTTTTACTTCTTTTTGGAATTTTTTTTCGATAGTGTTTTTTAGTATGTTTTAACGATGAATGTTCATTTTTTTTACTTTCACAAATGTTTTGATGTGAAGTTTCAAGAAAAATATGTTGGTCTCACCGGTCTCACGGAAAAGGTTTGGTCTCACCAGAACTTAACTCCTTTACTATTTTCTCCATTATAGAGAGTTTTTGAGAAGCCGTTGAACCAAAAGAATTTTTAAAATCATTTTTCTTCGTTTTGGAGAAGTTGTTGGAGATGATCTAAGAGTATCTCTAGCAGTTTTGTTATATTTTTTCCAAAATAGAAAATAAAAGATTAAAATCTCTATAAAAAAATCCATCCTTAATATTTATTTAGAAAATATATTATCATTTATATTATTAAAATATATATTATACTAGGTTTTTACCCGTGTAATACACGGGGTAATTTTTTTGTCAGAAAATTTATATTGCAAATATAAACACCTTCGATAATGATTGTTCTTGGCTTTTATTTATGGTCATGGCAAAATATAAAGAAACTGGAAATTGTCTTCTTTGAAACTTGAACGGAATCCTTTTGTCAGTAGGTGTCAAAGACATTCTTGGAATAGATGTTCAGTTTCCAATATTGCTTCCAGATATGATCTCTACTTCTATAACACGATTTCCCAAAGATAAAACTCGCAGTCTAGTTCCATTGCATAACCAATATTTCTGATCAATGATAACATAAAATAACATATATCAAAAAATATAGTAAATGTAAAATAATTTAGTTGACTAACCAACTGCTGCATGTTCTGGAACCATCTTTGATATCACGTTTTGATATTTGACAAATGAAAAACCATATAAGGAACCATTAAAATCCAAACATTTGGTAACCGCAGTTTTGTAATACAAACTTAGCTTGTTTGTATTATCAATTAACTTGTATTTGGAGACATGTCGAGCAATTGTAGGATTTTTGATAAATATGACAGCTCCTTCATGAAGTAACTTTTTAAACTTTGGAATCCATTTTTGTAGAACATTAGCATGGATTTTACTGGCCTAAAACATGAATATAGGAAAAAATAAGAATTGTTAAAAAATAAGAATTGTTAAAAAATAAGAATTGTTAAAAAATAAGAAGATATGACAAATAACTATTTTATAAAAGTTTACTTCGAATTACTATATCAAAATCAGAAAGAAATACATTAAAAATTAATACGAAAATATTATGAATATGATACTAAAGATTTTAAAACAAATAATTATTTACCTCTTCATCCATTAAAATCATCTCGATGGAATATATCTGCTTAGGATCTTTGAAGAGTGGTTGACTCTATAAACGAATGATTCTAACCTTAACAGTAAAATCATCTTTTTGTATATCAAGGTTGTCTATAAGAGTGATATTCTTTTCATTCATTGTTCTGTAATATGGTAAATATTCAAAAGATTAAAAAAAATAAAAATTAGAACTATTTTTGTAATACAAAATAAGACAAAAGTGTAATCAATGAGCATAAATACAAAGTCACATACAAGAAATCAACAACTCCAAATTGGACTATAAACATGAATAGAATCATCATAATCATATCATCATGTGTAGGAAAAAATAAAAATTGAAGAGCGTTTGTAATACAAAATAATACAAAAAGTGTAATCAATGACCATAAATACAAAGTGACATACAAGAAATCAACAACTCCAACTTGGACTATAAACATGAATAGAATCATCATAATCATATCATCATGTGTAGGAAAAATAAAAATTAAAGATCGTTTGATTAATTACCTTTGTGTGTGTATGTGTAATTGATAGTGGCTTAATTAAAACAGTTGCAGCAATTGATTGAGATTGAGAGATTGAAAGGGCTATTTATAGATTGAGATTGAGAGATTGAGATTGAGATTGAGGTGTGTATTTTTGAATTAAAACTGTTTGATTTAATTATGTAGAGGATTTTTGAAAGTGGTATTTATCTTTCACATTATTTTATTTATTGTTTTCATATTTATCTATAGTTTGGATTCCACTTCTACACTCACATAATCTACTCATATAAATCCATACCCACTATAAGGAGATATGGATGAAATTGTCCAAGAATTATTTATAGATTTTGCTTTTGTCATGAAAATTATTCATTATGGGATACCATTCAATGTTTCATCATAAATTACCAGCAAATTTGGCTGTCGATGACATCTATTGGCCATACTCAATGTGAAACAACATAGTTGAAGTGAAACGATTTCTAGTTATCTGATTTGTTTATTTGGTTAAATTTTGATATCTAATTTTTGTGCCATAACTAAAATCAATGGTTAAGATTAGGTTTGTAGAGTTTGTGCAAACTACTTAGTTTTGTATTTGATATTTCCCCCATATCTATATATAATAAAAGAGTAACTGATTTGACACATGTCGTGCTCTGGTGAGCCGAATTGCTACGTGTCGCGTTCTGGTGAGCCGGTTTCGGTTATCAAAACAATAAATAAAATAATGTAAAAGATAAATACCACTTTCAAAAATCCTCTACATAATTAAATCAAACGGTTTAAAAAATCCGCTACATAATTAAATCAAACATTTTAATCCAAACTATAGATAAATATAAAAACAATAAATAAAATAATGTAAAAGATAAATACCACTTTCAAAAATCCTCTACATAATTAAATCAAACGGTTTAAAAAATCCTCTACATATATATATATATATATATATATAATAAAAGAGTAACTGACCTACCACATGTCGCGTTCTGGTGAGCCGGTTTCGGTTTTCGCCACATGTCATGCATGTGTGTCTGCCATATCACTTTAAAAAATCCTCTACATAATTAAATCAAACCGTTTAATCTCTACATAATTAAATCACACCGTTTAATCCAAACTATAGATAAATATGAAAACAATAAATAAAATAATGTAAAAGATAAATACCACTTTCAAAAATCCTTCAAAAATCCTCTACATATCCTCTACATAATTAAATCAAACGGTTTTAATCCAAAGATAAATACACCTAAAGATAAATACCACTTTCAAAAATCCTCTACATTATATAACACCTATTAATTAATTATAAATACCCCTTTCAATCTGTCAATCTCAATCAATTGCTTCAACTCTCTTAATTAAGCCACTACCAATTACACATACACACAAAAAGGTAATTAATCAAACGCTCTTTAATTTTTATTTTTTCCCACACATGATGATATGGTTTTGATGATTCTATTCATGTTTATAGTCCAAGTTGGAGTTGTTGATTTCTCGTATGTGACTTTGTATTTATGCTCATTGATTACACTTTTTGTGTTATTTTGTATTACAAAAATAGTTCTAATTTTTTATTTTTTTAACCTTTTGAATTTTTACCATATTACAGAACAATGGATGAAAAGAATATCACTCTTATAGACAACCTTGATATACAAAAAGATGATTTTACTGTCAAGGTTAGAATCATTCGTTTATGGAGTCAACCACTCTTCAAAGATCCTCAGCAATTATATTCCATCGAGATGATTTTAATGGATGAAGAGGTAAATAATTATTTGTTTTAAAATCTTTAGTATCATATTCATAAAATAGTTATTCATAAATAATTATTTTGATATAGTTATTCGAAGTAAACTTTTATAAAATAGTTATTTGTCATATCTTCTTATTTTTTAATAATTCAAAATTTAAAATTATTAAACTTCATCAAAATTTAAAATTATTAAACTTTATCCTATTAAATTTTAAACTCCAACATATTAATTCAACTATTTTAGATTCAACTATTTTATTTTAAAATTATTAAACTTTATTTTATTAAATATTAAACTTCAACCTATTAATTCAACTATTTTAGATTCAAAATTTGTTAAATATTAAACTTCATCCAATTAATTCAACTATTTTAGATTCTATTAATTTAACCATTTTAGATTCAAAATTTATTAAAATTTTAATATTTATGATATTAAAATGGTTTTTAAATGCAGTAAACTCATCTTTATTTTAAAATTTTAATATTTATGATATTAAAATGGTTTTTAAATTAGTAAACTCTAAAAATATAAATTAGTAGATTAGAGTTATAAAAAAGTGAAAGTATTAACAATAATTAATAAATAACAATAATTAATTATTAATATAAAATAAATTAGTATAATTCTATTGTTAATACTTTCAAAATAAGTTAATTATTGGATATAATATTATTAAATATAAATTAAACTATAGTAAATAATTTAAACTAAGCAAATCATAATTATAATATTAGTGTATTTGTATGAATTAATTTTTATAAATTATTCCGTGTAATACACGGGATTAAATCTAGTATATATATATAGGGGTGGGTTCAAATATGAACCGTTTTGGTTGTGAACGTGAGGACAGCCGAGAGCGCGACATGTGGCGGATGACTAGGCGCCACGTCAGGTCCACGGCGGGTGACTAGTCGCGATTCATGGGAGGACATTGAATTAAAGGGGGGGGACCATACTCAAAGTCGCCACGTGTTGCGCTCTCGGTTGTCTTCACGTTCACAACCAAAAGGTAGTTCACATTTGAACTTTCCTCTCTCTCTCTCTCTCTCTATATATATATATATATATATATATATATATAGTCACCTTATTTTGAAAACTCATTAATTTGTGGAAACTTTGGAAACCATGTTTTCCACCAATCATAATCCATTTTCTTGTTTATTTTTGGTAATTTTATTTATTTGATTTTTGTGATGCTTAATTATAGGAGTTGGTGGTTATGATTTTGAATTTTGCAATTAATCTTGTCCATTGATCCTTCTAATCAATGGTTTATATGGGTTTCCAAAGTTTCCACAAATTAATGAGTTTTCAAAATAAGGTGACTCTATATATATATATATTTGTGTCATAGTATTTTACCCTTGTAAGGTAGCATCCATTTATAAATCTGTACGAGAGTATGACTAGGTTTTAAACCTCTTGAAAATTTCATGAATAAGAAAATGGAAGTGAGGTTTTGTAAGAATCTCCATTGTAAAGTTTTAAGGAGGTTTTTAATTTATTAATATAACAATGACGTGGCAAGAAAAAATATGATAAGTAAGGTTTTTGAAGGTTCCACCACTATGAATGCTCTAAGTTGGCTTCTACTCACTGCTCACCTAACTTTAATAAATACCACTGTAACATGACTTTTTTATAATAATAAAAAACGATATAAACGTTCAACAACAAAAAAATCATATTTCATTATGATGGTTGCAAAGGCCATGATAATAAGGGAACATAACATAACGTCGAAATATATTAATTACGATTAATGGTCACGTGGTGCAAATGTGCACGACTGGATACCACAAAATGGGTGGTTGACTTTGTGTGGTTGAGGGCTGATGTTTGAAATGACATTGATATGTATAAGTAAATTATGTTGGTGATTTAGTGTTGTCGACTATTTGATGTAATTGTTTAGAGCATCTCCAATAGCTTTGCTAAAATAGCAAAATATAGGTTTTGCTTTGCTAAAATGTTCTAACAGCTTTGCTATTCCTTTTTCTAAAATAGAAAATTTTGGAAAAATTTCTAAATATAGAGAATTCTTTAAAATCTCTAGAATTAGAGAGAAAAATATTATTTTAATACCATCCACCAATATCATTGTTTGATTGCCTAAAAGTTTTTAAACATTTTATTGAAAAAAATAAATGTAATGTATATTTTAATAATATAAGTGATGATAGAATCTCTATAATAGAAAAACTGTTGGAGATGAAAAAACAAAGTTTTAGAGATTTTGATATTTCATTCTCTATTATAGAAAAAGTTTAGAAAAGCTGTCGGAGATGCTCTTATTTACTTAAGATTGATTAAAGTAATGGACAACCATAAACGAATTAAGAGGTGTGGGGTGTATATTTATAAATATTGTCATTATTACCTTAGATCGTCATAAAGCGGGGTTTGGTTTAAAGCAGAAATTTTACTAAGTCATGTAATTTCAGCTATACAAGCTGTCACTGAATGCTAAGGCTGTTGTTGAAAGCGGAAAGATAAAAGTTGAATCTAAAGGTGTCACTAAAGCTGAAATGTGAACAGTAATGGTCCTTCAACTCACTTCAGCTTGTAGAGGGAGGGGCTGAATACAAACTATAACACAAATGATATACTTTTTAAATTCTTTTGATGTTTATGATACGGTAATCAAAAACAGAATTTACAAGATTGTTGTGGAATAAGACTTAACCTAAACAATTTTAAGAACACTAAGGGTGTGTTTGTGGAAAACTGTTTTAATTTTCGTAATATTTGAGTTAAGTTTTCATTTTTAGTTTTCAGAATATTGAGTTAAGTTTTCATTTTTTGTTTTCTTGTAAGATTTTAGAAACCTCACTTGGGTGAATGCTAGAGTTTTCATTTTTCATTTTAGAAAATCAGAAAACACATTTAGAAATTTTGGAAAACTACTAAAATCAATTTTCTAATTTACATAGAAGTTTAGAAATCAGAAAATTTTTACTTTCTTGAAAAACTTTTGAAAACTAAATGAACCAAACACGTTTTCTAAATGTTCATTTTTCATAGATCAAGATGGACAAAGATAGAAGATTCTTTCTTTTTTGTTTTGAAGAGAGATCTTCTATGGTATTCATATCCCTGGAAATGGCCGAGGGTATAGATCTGCTTTCCACATGTGCGATGAAAAATGATCTATGAAAAACTGTTATTCTGATTTGTATGTATGTACCATTTGACAGTAAAGTCCTTTTGGCATTCCAAAATAGGTGCTCCTAGGTTGATATTTTACAACTAAAACATTAGTTTACTTTGGGTTAAGAAGCTTTTTGATCGTCCTTTGTGAAGATTGAGACAAATTTTTGAATCTTGCTCACGAGGACTCTAACCAGCTAATAGAATCGCTAAGTGGTGCTCAGTAATAGTTGAGTTTTGGTTTCTGATCTTTACGTTTGGGTAGCAAAGTTGATGGCACTAAATGCCGCTTCAGATTATCATCATCTTTTACTCTTTCATCAACTACTTTTTCAACCTCGCCAAAGGTTTCTTTAACGTGAACTATCGTCTAAGGAATGCTTATAGTGTGTAATGTATATACTCAGTGATCACTAAATAGACTCAATCATGATCGCCGACTTTGAACAATAATAGACTCAGTAATAGTTGCCGACACTGAATACCTAGACTAAGCCTTTTTCACTAAGTAGATACAGATCATCATCAATGCATTAGTCTTTGTGAGAGTTTGGATCAACATGAACAATACAATGAACTCCTTCAAACCAAATGAGTGTTAGCCTAGTGGTAAGGCTTGGGCACTACATAGTGGTGAACCCGAGTTCGAGCCCTGGGGGACGCATTCTGGAGGTACGGGGGCTTCGACCCCGGGCTGCATGCTTTAGCAGTCGGGCTTCGGCCCAAAAATTGCCGAGGATTAGTCTGGGCCCAATGTGGTCTGGGATACCTCTTCCAAAAAAAAACTCCTTCAAATACTTGGACAAAATATTCAACATGATATGAAAATGGATGAATCCATATCTGTGTCGAGTATAATTGACAAGTTACCTCCCTCGTGGAAGGATTTTAAACATATGTTAAAACATAAGGAGGAGGAATTATCCTTGTTCAACTAGATAGCCTTTTGTGCATAGAGGAATATTTAAGAGCACAAGAAAATGGTATATCCAAAGAAAATGATGTTCATGGGCCTTCTAGTGTTAACATGGTGGAGTGCCAATAAAAAAAAAGTCTGAACATGGCGGAGGAGGGAAAGATTTACAACAAAAAGTTAAACGAAAAGAAACAAAATTCAATGATTTCAAAAAAATGCCAGCAAAAAGCCAAAAATGACAGGTTGGATTTGTGAAAACCTAGTCACTGCAAACGAGATTCTTGAGTTGCTAAAACAATATTCACTCCAAACACAATCTAGAAAAATTATCTAACTATATCTAAGAATGGTAGGAGTGGTTACTCTCCACCACATCGCCACATCAGCTTTTCACTCACCACTTAAACTACCACACAGACACCACGTAGGCCCGTAATGATCACTTCCCACCACACCTAAACTATGGAACCCACCTCCTTTATTTTAACATAGAAATACAAAAACCACCACCACCCTTCCACCACACCATGTGGTGTTCACCACCCTCTCCCTCCCACCACACCATGAGGGAGTGGTACCACATCCTACCCCCAAGTGGTAAGCTCACCATATCCCATCACCATCCTCCACTCCTTTTACTCTAACCACAAAAACCTGATTCCTAACAATTATGTTTTCGAACATATGGTTTGTCAAAAAAAAAATGATTTTGAGTTTAAAAGTTAGAGTTTTTGATTTTTAATTGATTGTTATTTTTATTCTTATAGTTTATGATTTGTTATTTTCTTTTGCCCTTATGGTTTACATTTTTTTCTATTTTAATCCCTTAATTTAAAGATAGTTATTAATTTAAGGATGAAAATAACAATAAAATTGCAAATTAACCATAAGATAAAAACCATAATTTTCTAAAGGGGGACGAGAATCAAAACTATAAACAAACCACATACAAGAAAATCGTAATTTACTCCAATTAAGAAAAATTATTGTAATACCGCATATATGTAACTCTTTTTATGTCAATCAAGTCAAATCATATACTTAGGATATAGAAATCAACAGTAAGTTTTGATGTTTATATAGGCGAGGATAAAATTAATAGGTATTACACCCCTTCTAGTCTATGAAGTGACATATTTGAATTTTTCTAGACTTAATGCATTAACGGAAATTGGCACGTATTCCCATAGCCCCCACCCTCCATTTTGTCTCCTATCCATTCTCTCTACCATTTAGCTCCCCATGCCCATGTAAGTCCGTTAAAAGACGAGTTTTAACGGATGTAACACAAAATGCCACAAAGAAATCAAGTTTGACCGTTTATAGGAGCTGGTAGTTCGTTTTAACTCACCTAGGTCCGTTTTAGTGGACCTAGGTCGGTTTTTTTTAATGACCCATGTCCGTTCATCAGTTTTGTAATAATTATTTTACAATAAATTCTCATTTTCAAATATTTGACTTTGTAAAATAAATCATTTTTTTCTAAAATATGTTGTTGAAAGATGAAATAATTAATTAAAGTAATTACTCGATTAGTCTTTGCGATTCATATGTTCCAACATATCGAGTCCTTAATTTTGAAATGTCAAAACTATTCACCATGTGCCGTCATGTACATGGCTATTTCAATGAAGAGACACTACTACAGAAACAATTTTTTTATACGGTTGGGTTGGACATTTTTAAACGGTTGAAAGGGCACCGGTTTAAAAAGTGAGGGGTTTTTTTTATACAGTTTTAGAACCGTTTGAAAAAGTGATTTTTTTATACGGTTCCAAAACCGCATAAAGAAGTCACAAAACCGTCTAAAATGTATACTTTTTTACACGGTTTTGAAAAAAAAGTATAAAATGTCCATCACCTTACATGGTTTATGTTGTAAGAACCGTTTAAAAAGGTATATATTTTTAGACGTTTTTGCTTCTATAGAACTGTGTAAAAAGGTATACATTTTTAGACGGTATTCCTTTCTTTAAACCGTGTAAAAATATGTTGCGATGTACCGGCCATTACACAAAATTTTCATCAAATACATATAATACTCCAAATTCAACTAAAAATCCAAAGTCATTTATAATGTACATATAGATAGAACTCTAAGTCCTATTAATTAAGAACCAATGCCAACCAATAACAACAATATCCAAAAACTTGTTTTTCAAAGCTAATATTCAACAACATTAATTCTAAATTCCACCTCTCGATAGTTTGTTAACCTCTAACATAACTTTCTTCTAGAAATTAGCTCAAAATTCTTCCATGCACTTCAATTCATCGATCCCTGAAATGTTATAAGAAAATAGAAACGGCTCTATAAGAACATAAACTGTCTAAACATATAATAGGAGTTTATTGCAAATATATAATAACTATGTATTAAGACACATATAATACATAAGGTCACATGTAAGTGACATACATAAGACACATACCATTAACACATTTTACCCTCCATCATACGTGATGTAGTAAATCCCACTCTTAATCCCACTCTCCTAATCCAACTCTTACATCAGCTTTTCTCCAACCCCATAATTAACTCTCTGAAACTCTCTCTGATCAGTACCCAACCCTCCCACACACAACACACACAAAAGACATGCGGTGTCAAGTGTGGGATACCCACTCCCGCTCCCAACCCGTCCAAGCCGCTGCCGGTACGCCCGCCAGCCGCGTGGGTTAAGCCGCTCAAACTATGCTGCCGTTACACACGGCCTTAAGGATTTAATATGTTATAAGACGTAAACCATAATTCTTAAATATTTTAAAATAGGAATTTAATTATAGGGTTAAAACATATAAATCATTTAGATGAAAATTTTAAATTGTTTGATGAGCCAAATGCTTTTGCGTAAACTACATGGACGAATAATGGAAGAATTTAGTCTAAAATAAATTAAACTTTCCCTAAAGGTCAAAAGTGAGGGACTAAAACCAAAATGTATAGTTATATTTATGGTCCAGCCAAGAGAGTAGGTGATGTATATATCCTCTATAAGTAATGAATTATGTACCATCATCTGTCTATATACCTCTCACCCTCATCCAGCATAACTTGAGATGGCTTCTATATCTCAAGCTTCCATCTTCTTGGTGTTCATAGCAACGCTCTTAGTTGCCATTGCTGGCGATCCTCAGGTCCCTTGCTACTTCATATTTGGTGACTCTTTAATGGATAATGGCAACAACAACAACCTTCACACCAATGCAAAAGTCAATTTTGCACCATATGGCATCGACTTCCCCGATGGCCCTACCGGACGGTTTTCCAACGGTCGGAATATTGCGGATGTCATTGGTCTCTCTCTCTCTGTCTCTTTCTATATTTATCTATCTATCTGTCTATCTATATATAGTAAATTATATCTGATTTATCCGTTTCATTTCTTGTTTAAGAACATTACCATTATATATATACATATATACTTTAAAAATTATGCATCATTTACACCGAATATTCACATTTGAACTTTCTCTCTCTCTCTCTCTCTCTCTCTATATATATATATATATATATATATACACGACAGTTCAAATGGAAACTCAAATCTGATTGTGAACTTGAAGACAGCCCAGAGCGCACCACGTGGCAATATGAAATTTCCTCGACTAAGCTTATGCATACCGCATAACGCTATCATTTAGACTGAATAAAGCGTTATGCAATATGTATAAGGCTTGGTCGCACTCTGACGCGGGTGGGTTTGCCGCATGTTAGCTTTATTCAAGGCTTATTCAGTTTGCATAATAGCGTTATGCAGTATGAATAACACTAACCCGCAAGTTTATGCAGACTGAATAAGCCTTGACTTGCGGAAGTCAGATTGCCACGTGTCGCGCTCTGGGCTGTCCTCACGTTCACAACCAAAAAGTGGTTCACATTTGAACCCACCCCTATATATATAGGGTTAGGTTCAAATGTTAACTCAATTTTGATTGTGAACATGAGAACGAATCTCAGCCACAGATCTTTGGTTACGGTGGACTCAATCACAAAGGATTAACGCAATTCATGGGAGGGTGAAGATTATTAAAGGAGAGGACCCGGTCAAAGCCGTCTTTATTGACCGGATGAGTGGCTGAAATTCGTCCTCATGTTCACAACCTAAATTGAATTCACATTTGAACTTTCCTCCCTCTCTCTCTCTCTCTCTCTCTCTATATATATATATATATATATATATCGGTTTCCTTTGTGAACCACTAAAAGAATATGAACTTGTGACCTTAACTATAGCCGTTGATCAAAATAATGAAGAACCAATATGGATTCATAGAAAATATATAGAAATTCAATGATTATGAAAATAAGATTTCATAAGTTCCCATAGTTTATAACATTTTCTTAGTTCACAAATGATTTTACGGTTTTACCTTTCTCTCTCTATAAGCTAAAATAATGCGAAGTAAAGAAGTGATCTCAACCGTTGATAAACGTGATTCACGTGATCTCAAAGCCGTCCTTATTGATCGAATGAGTGGTGGAGATCACTTCTCTACTTCGTATTTTTTAGCACTTCTCATTTAAACCTAATACTATATATATAGGAAGGTTCATGCGAGAAGCATATTTAAGAGAACGTGAAGAGCAATCTCAGCCACTCATCCGATCGTCAATGTAGTATAGCTTTTGTTGGTGCGAAAATTGATTTAATTAGTTTTATTTGAAGGGAATTTTTTGAAAAGACTTTTTTAAGAATATTATATTAATCGTATAAATCAAATCTAGTGAAAGTAATTGATTAGAGTACTTTGTCAACTAAAATAACACTTCTTATATGATCTTATTGTTTCAAATCAGTCTTTTATACATGGTTGTTTAAAAAACCCGTTTGTAAATGGTGTTACTTTTATACACGGTTTTTCTGCTAAAGTAACACCTTTTAAAACGGGTAACCTTTATACACGGTTTCATCAACGAAACCATTTACAATTTTCAAGTACCCTTTATACACGGTTTGTATTCTAGAACCGCGTATAAAGCCTTAATTTTAGCAACGGTTCAACATTAATCATATTGTAAAAAAGAGTCTGGATCCATCTTTTATACATTGTTTTTGTAAAAACAGCAAAACCGTGTATAATAAGGCGCATAAAAAAATTCATATTTGTAGTACTGTGATTATCCAAGAAAAAGATATTTTACTATGGTCGGACCCACTATCCAAAATTCCTGGATCCGCCACTGGTTCATGGGAGGGTAGAGATTATTAAAGCGGGGACCGGTCAAAGTTGTCTCTATTGACCGGATGAGTGGCTGAGATTGCTTCTCACGTTCTCTTAAAAAGTTATGTTTCTCATTTAAACATTTCTCTCTCTCTCTCTCTCTCTATATATATATATAGAGAGAGAGAGGAAAATTAAATGTGAACTCATCTTTCATTGTGAATGTGAAGACAAACAAAATCTCTCCGTGACTATCTGAATCTGCACATAAGCTTTATTCAGACTGAATAAGCTTTTATTCAGTCTGAATAAAGCATGAATATTCATTACGAAAACTTGTTTTACTCTGAATAATCATGTATTCTTCAGAGTGAATATGTCACGTGGCGCGATCTCAGCGGTCCTCACGTTCGTAATCAATTTTGAGTTTCTATTTGAGCTTTTGTTTGTCACTCTCCCCCTCTCTCTATATATACATACATACATACATATATATATAAATTAGGAGATAAACAAAATATAAACAAAATCAATGGTTAAGATTAGGTTTGTAGAGTTTGTACAATCTACCTGGTTTGCAACGGATACTTCCCCTAATTATATGTATATATATTGTCCCAATTACTGAAAGTTTTATAAAGTAAATTACAATTTAATTGTAATGTTGTTTATTATAATTATGGCTTATGGGCTTGGGCTTTATATGTAGTGGGTACCTACTATAGATAGGATTCTAGGGTTAGGGGTTTGGGCATGAGAGTCGTTTAGTGTGTTTTATGTGTGTAGGTGTGTAACCTTTGAGAACTTTTTAATAAAATAAACAAATCTAATGATTTATCATATGAACCCTTCTTGAATCTTGTTGAATCCGGCCAACATAGAGAGATAGGAAAAAGTTCAGTTGCCAACCGGGACGGACGTAGAATTTTTTTTCAACTGATAACTTAATTTGATTGGAATATATTTATAAATATATATATATATATATATATATATGGTCAAGTTCAAATGTGAACGCATCTTTCATTGTGAACGTGAATATCACTAGTATCGCACCACGTGGCAATTAAGACTAGATAAAACTTTATTCAGACTGAGTAAAACATGAATATACAGACAGAATAAAGCTTGTATTCAGTCTGAATAAAGAATAAATATTCAGGCTGAATGAATAAAGCTTTATTCAGTCTGGATAAAGCTTAGATGTCGATTCAAATTGCCACGTGACACGATTTTGTTGGTCCTCACGTTCACATTGAATGATGAGTTCACATTTGAAATTTCCTCTATATATATATGGAGAGAGAGAGAGAGAGAGAGAGAGAGAGAAAGAGAGAGAGAGAGAGAGAGAGAGAGAGAGAGAGAGAGAGAAAGAGAGAGTGAGAGAGATAATATGTCTAGCAGTTAGTTCCTAGCTTTCAAATGTAAAGTCACGTGTTCAAGTCTTTTATTGCAATTTTTTAGACACATAAAAATTCTGAAATTAAAAGTTACAAGACTAAAACTAAGAAAACAACATTAACAAAACTCTAACTTGGCTCTGAGGTGAAAAAAAAAACGTTTTGCAAACCAACTCTACTAAAGGAAACTTGGGTCCTTATTATAGCTTTAAAATATAGACGGTGTCACACAATAAATTTATATGGTGACAATTCTCACGATGTTATGATTTGCTGCACTACGACGAATAAATTAAATGTGGCACGTGCCATATGCTTTAATTGGTTGGTCCCTAAATGCCAAACCTAACTTCCGTCGAAACGAGAGCATGAAACTATGTCTAATTGGTCTAATGAATAATTGGTCTAATTCATTATAAATAATGAACGTGAACGTTTTTTCCAAATTAGTGACCTAAGACTATTTATGATAAATACCCCATGAATATGTGGGGGACTTGGCACACTCTCATTGTACAGAGTTTATATATAATGAAAGTAATACTTGCCACGTGTCGCGTTCTCGGCTGTACTCACGTTCACAGCCAAAAAGTGGTTCACATTTGAACTTTCCCCCCCCCCCCCCCCCCTCTCTCTCTATATATATATATAATATGCGTTTAGGGGTGGGTTCAAATGTGAACCACTGTTTGGTTGTGAACGTGAGGACAGTCGATAGCGCAACATGTGGCAGATGACTAGGCGCCACGTCAGGTCCACAACGAATGACTAGGCGCGCTTCATGGGAGGGCATTGAATTAAAGGGGGGGGGGGACCACACTCAGAGGACAGCCACGTGTCGCGCTATTGGCTGTCCTCACGTTCACAACCAAAAAGTGGTTCACATTTGACTTTTCCTCTATGTGTTTATACTCATTTTAAAGTTTTGTTTTGCTTCTGTGCTAACTACTAGCTCAACTCCTTGGATTCGAGAGCTTCATTCAACCTTTTGCAACTGCAAGAAACGACGAAATCATAAAAGGAGTAAATTATGCATCTGGTGGGGCTGGAATTCGAGAAGAAACTGGACAACATTTGGTATGTCGTATTTCTTGCTTAAAAATGTCATGATCTATACCTAATATTTCATTCATCTTTCAAATCTTTCATTTATTATTCATTAAATTATCAAATACATGTTACAATATGCATAGGCGGAGCCAATGTTGGCCCAGCATGATCACTGGACCACCCTCACCATTAAATTTTTTTCTTATATATAGTGAAAATAGGCCATGTAGTTTCTGGATGTGATAAGTGATTGGTGCCTACTTCAATTATCATGATAGCATTCAGTTGTTCTTTCTATAATTCTTATATATAAATTTGATATTTGAGTTATAAAAAAATCAAAACATATATATTTTTTTGTCTTATAAATTAGAAAATCATTGTACTAAGTTTCACACAAAGTTGTTTATTTTGATTTATTGCATGTTTTAATAACTCTTTTGATTTTTATCCATTAAACACACACTCACACACACATATAGAGATATAGATTTGGGATCATGTGGGACAAACATGTTTTCGTGAGACCGGTAAGACATCAAGACCGAACTTTTACACTTGAAATTTCATAGCAAAACACCGTGAATGTAATTCACAGTTATTTGCTGTGAAGTTTCAAGTATAAAAGTTTAGTCTCACCAGTCTCACGAAAACAAGTTGGTCTCACATGAATATAACCCTATATATATTGAGTTTAAGCAAGGAGACGATTAACTTACGAGAAAATCAAATGTATATATCCCAATTAAGAACAGTTAATTTTATAAAGGGATTAAACAAGGGACTCGACACAATCTAAAAGTAATTAATAATATTACAAAAAATATAGTTGAAACAAAAGGATCACCCTGATTAAAAATCCTGGCTCCGCCCCTGACAATATGTATACACCTAATATTCATTACGAGTTATTTGTTTTCTTTTTTTGATGGGTCTGTTAACAATCGTGTGTAGATCTATTTGCGTGATCCACCCAATTATAAGCTACAAATGTATGTCCTGTTAAAATGGAAGCTATTTTTATTCCTACACAAATTTTTTAGATAATAACTTTTACTTTTTATTTCTTGTTTTATACCAGTTATATATAATGTTGTTGATGTTTATGCATACGTTTTCTTCAAAATTTGTTCTTTTGCTCTACTATGTTTTTGCTTATAATATTGTAGTTTCTCAAAAGGAAAGTTGTTTTCTATTACAACAATCAAATTCTAAAATATGAACTGCGTAACATAAATAATATTTTTGAGAATCATATTTATGATTGTGGAAATCACAAAAACGATCTGAAACTATGTAAAAATTTAAATTATTTAATTTGAGGTTTAATTTTAGAAAATATAACAAAAGATCTTTGTGGTTACTCATTGAAATTAACTAGGTAATTTAAATTGTTTCATGTAAAGTTTGATCTTACAAAATGTGTGATAAAAATAATAATACCCTTTTAGGGAGAATTTCTTCTACATCCTTGTAAAACTCCTAAATTACTTCTATATCCTTATAAACTTTCAAATTACTTTTATATTCTTCCAAACTTTTAAAACTCTCTTCTATGTCCAAATATGAATTTTAATATTTATTAAATCATTTAAAAATCAATAATTATTATCATCAAATTTATTATTTATAAAACTACTATATTATTCTGATAGAAGTAGGTTCAAATAAGAACAATTGCAATTTGTAATAACAAATGAACTCTTTATAATTACATATGATGTGGGCCATGTGAATCCCATACCTTAAAAATCATATATGATTCTGATGGGACCCACCTGAATCATATATGATTTTTTTAATATGTGAAACCCACATGACCCACATCAATTTGTGGCTAAAATTTGTTTTTTTTGTTCTTACAAATAAGTATGGTTCTTGTATAACCTGCCTCTATTCTTATATCATATAAACAATTTTTTTTTTCTTAAATACCTCATCTTTATCATCATATGAATAAGCTCTAATCATACATTAAGAACCCTAAATCTAGAACCACAAATTAATCCAGATTCTAAAATTCAAGTTTCAATCAAAATTCAAAAACTACAAGTAAATAAATCTTACAACATCGATGGAAAAAATCAAATTAAACACATGTATTGATGGAAGAGATGAAATTAAACCCATTTAACTCATCGATTAAACTACCCTTTTGAAACTGTACGGAGGTAGGGGTTCTTTTTGATTATGGCAGCGGATTCATTAATTACACACCATTAATGAAATACCTTTCAAATGGATTATAAAAATATAAAGAAGAACCCACACCACAGGTCTGTGTGTTGTTCGCATTTTCACCAATTTAATCAAAACCCATATTCTTATAACATTTTGTTGATTGCTTTCTTCTCTGGCAACTCAATTTAGCCCACGACATTCACCCTATTAATTAAATTTTATTCATATTTGAATTTAGGAGGAAAAATCTTTACGAATTACTTGGTGTGTATCTGGGTTGATTTGTGGTTTTAAATTAAAGGTTTTTAAAAAGGGGAATTATAAATAGACCCCCTTGCTAAATCAATGGGTTATTTGTGTGAGTACACAGGTGGGACCCAGTACAAGGGGGTCTACATTTATGTGAGAGGAGGAAAGATCAAAGGGGGTATACTTAACAACACCTTTTTAATTTATAATTAGGGTCTATTTATATGATGATAAAGATGAGGTATTTAAAAAAAATAAAAAAAATATTTAGATAATATAAGGGTATGAGGGACAATCAAATGAGCATATGCAATTATTGCACACTTAAATAACCAATCTCATCCATTCATCTAGTTTTAATGGATATATGGATTCATAAATACATTCATAGTTTCCTAATATAAGTAGTGATGATAATTAATGAACTCTAATTACCTTCTATAAATATTTAAATCATAAATTCACTAATTTATTGGGTTTTTGGGTGTGCAACAATTACATGGTGCTCATTTGATTGTCCCTCTATAAGGGTAATATCATAGTTTTATAAATAATAGAATTTGATGATAATGATTATTGATATTTAAATGATTTAATAAATATTAAAATACATATTTGAACATAGAAGAGAATTTTAAAAGTTTGGAAGGATACAAAAGTAATTTGAAAGTTTGCAAAGATATTGAAGTAGTTTAGGGGTTTTACAAGGACACAGACTTTTAAATATATCAAAGTGATTTTTTTAAACAAAACCTCATACATGGTTAATTACTCAATATGATTAATTTTATTTTATTTGAGCGTTGCCATAAAACGAAACAGAAGTCGAAAAAATTAATTATAAAGAATAAAAATAAATCACGAGAAATTTAATAAATTAAAATAGACGAGAAATATTAAAGACTTAAAAAGCTAGTGGTAAAGAGGGTTGTTTATACTGCTGAATGTTTATTGCTAAATAATTATGAGATCTTATGACATAGTATAAATGAGTATGTGTGTTTGGTAATTGTTAAGAATGAAATAGGGTACTAAATGGTTAAGGAACATGATACTAAATCATTAGAGGTTTGGGAACATTAAGAGGTGGACATTTTTTTGCCAAACAAAGTTTACCGTTTAATGATGCAGAGGCTGCCATAATAACTGTTAAGAGGTAAACAATACCCCGAAGTGTTTAAGTATTTGGAGGTTTAGGTATTCACAGCCTTGTTAACATTTACTTTATTTATAATGTAATAACATCATTGACCAGATTAATGCCCCCTTAGGCTTGTGATGCTTGGTTGTCTCTGGCTCGCCCATCACGTGGGCGACCTCTGCAAACCGAACTGACTATGCTTAAAATGCGTTTGTATAAGAATTTTCAGACATTGAAGAGAAATTTTGTTATTAGACTAAATAGAAATAAGTAATTTATGGAATTTTGATATATTTTTCCATTTTTATAAAATGATATATGTATTCTCTGTATATAAGGAGTTCATCTAAGTGTGGTATTTTTTAGTTGCAATTTTCACTTCTTGAGCATATTATTTATCTCAAAATAATTGTGATTTGATTGTGTATTGTTGTGTTACGGGTGAGCCGAATAAGCTTGAAAAGCAAATTGAAAATCACGGAATCACGATTCTGCAACTCATTTTCTTAGTTGGGAAGGAGTCTTGCCGAACTAGGAAATACCTACACAATTCATATATACATGGATGGGCAACAACGGACTATATCAGCAACTACTTTGTTTCCGAATACTATAAAACAAGTAGTTATATTCACCGAAGAATATGCGGTACTCCTTATTAACAATTTCCAACAACTTCAGTTGTCGTTCAACTTTTGATGTAAATGTTACGAGAAAGCAACCATTGAGTACCTAAATAGTGTCGCCTAAAAATGGAAAATATCATTATTAAGGATAACTAAATCTCACTCATCTTGATACAATTCCACAAAATCGGATATAATATAAATTACTGTGATCAAAGATTTGAAGAACCTAATAATAATTATGATGAGTTGATGTATAGAAAGAGTATTAATGTAAGTACAAATAATAAATACTTTTTCAAGGTATTCTCATCATGATTAGAGGCAAACTGGCATTTATACCTCAAAGGCTAACATGTATTCCCGTGGCTGATCATGATCAAATATCGTGTTTGTTATCATCCTTTGTATGTCTAAGTTTTTTTTGGTGTTGCTATTCTACCCTTCCATTCACATAATTCATACCTTACTCTTGATCTTCCTTCCATACATATTCATACCCAACCTTTATTGTTGTAATAGTGATTATAATGTCCCCTCTTGAGATCATTGATTCACCTATTCAGCTTTATCTAAGTTAATGTTAACTCATCCCTTCCACCCTTAGTTTTATTCCACTGCAGATCCGGGTTTCAAGTCTTGTTAGAGTCAATTTCCTACTTTTTAACATTTAACTTTAGATTTATTAGGTTTCTAAAAACTTGCAGTAACAAGGCTCGAACAAGAGATTTCACATTTGAAAAGCAAGTAACTAACCACTAGATCAATATTGGTTTCGTGAAAAATATTATATACTTGTTTCTTATCCAAAGTAGCCATTTGGACCGACCCAATTCACTTCCTAGGAAACCCTGTCTCAACCCCACCAAAATATAAATACTTCCATAAGTGACTAGAATGCAACTTGTAGAGGGGGTAGTTTTGTAAAATAGTAATATAAAGGTTGGGTTTGATAACTACCAGAACCTTAAGTTGCAGTGGTAATACTATCCTTTATGGTAGAGGGTAATTATGCATATATCCCATTACATACCCTACTTTTAAATGGGATATACCGGGTTCTTTTAAGATACAGTTTTTGCTCATAAGTTCTACCTTAAACAAAGAAAAAAAGAAAAACCACTTGACAAGTTCAATCTACAGGAATTATACACGTATGGAGCCAGGAAGTTTGGAATTTTTGCAGCTGGCTATTCAGGTTGTACTCCTGGGATAATGGCTATTTATGGAGTGAACTCATGCGTTGACTCAGGTTAACAATGCTATCATATTATTCAACGCTCTTCTTAATACCACTCTAAATGATCTAAATAGCAAATACCCTGATGCAAAGTTCATTTACATTGATGCCCCTTTACAATATCCTAGTGGTACGTATTATTTGATTTTCTAAGTGAAGTTATTTTCTCATATGATGGTAAAAATGACTTACTTAACAACCTCTTAACTTATGTTGTCTACATAAATACTTACAGATCTGAATGTTACGAATAAGCCATGTTGTGAAGTTTCTTCAAGCATCAATGGCAACAGGGATTGTAGTCCAATCAAGGTCCCATGTAAACATAGGCAAAACTACTTATTTTGGGATGCATCTATCGACGGAAAGGGTAAGCATATTAGATGGAACAAGGTATAACACTTTGTTCCATTATATGCATCCGAGCATGTGCTTGTGTAGACAAGGAAGAAGTTATGCCACTGAAAATTAATGGGACATATGAACGGGTGGGGGGATTAATCTTATTTTCATCATTATTTTTATTTAATTGCTTAGAAGGTGAAATCCGACATTTCTCATGTTGTTTGTTTTGTATTCAAAAAGTTGAATGATAAAAAATGTTAGGGTGAAGAGAATAAATGGGGTACAAAGATAAACATAATTGTTTTTGGTTTTCAAGAGATAATTTAAAGAAATAAAATGTTTGTAAATTTGCATCTTGAGTCATGAAATACATAAAAGCCATTACCCCCAGTTATTGCACTACATGTTTAATATTCATATTTCATAATAAGTAACTATAATGTATATATGTGATAATATCTCTGTTAAGTATTACATAGGCTAATCTAGGTATTTGGTAATGAATAAGGCCTGTTTTGGTAGTGGCTTAAATGTTTAATGAAGCCTTGAGTTATTGGCCAGTTCAAGGCAATGTTTGGTAGTGCTTAATCTAAAAAAATGATGGCTTATTCGGTCAGCTTTAAAGAAAGCTTTATGCACTCAGACACCTTTTCCACTTATTCCCTTCTTTTAAAAAACTCGCTCAACTCTTCTTTTTAGACCTGTAACCCTTTTGTTACTTTTTCACAAGCCATTTTCACCTAAAAAACCTTCTCAACCCTTTCACTCCAAAGACCGCACGAGATCAAGGAGGCGGAGGTGACACCGTTGCTGTTATGTGCGGAGTCAGCCGTGGATTGCTGCTCGTCAGAGGTCACACGCCTAGATTGTGTTGGCGAGATTGTTGTTGTCGTGCTCGTCAAGTCACGCGCGCGATGGTTGTCGTCTGTCGAAGTCCGCCGCCGGAGATTGGCGTTGTCGCTGCTTGTCAGATGTTACTACAGAAGGTATAATCTCTAGAGTGGAGCTGCAGGAAATCGCACATTTATAGTTATAATAATTCCACTGTTAATCTTAGATATGTCCTTTCATATATAAGATCAATATATAGGTACACAAATGGTGATCATATTGTTGAACCAAACCCTCTCATGATTAACGAATTGATGATGATGCTTCTCTACTCAGTGAAAAATGCTTAGGTTATAAACTTTCGGCTACAGATAGTATCATTGGAGGTAATTCAGTGATCCTCGATAGCATTACAAATTGTCTAGAATTTCTTAGAGACAAACGGTTCACATACAAAAATCCTTCATTGGTGCGAAGAAGATGTCGAAGAAGCAACTGATGAAAATTCAAGAATTGATCGTGATCTGAAGCAAGATTCAGTGATATCATCTGACATTCTGCCCAACATACAACGAGAGAATCTGAAGCCCCAATCTCAGCTATCACTAAACACTCCACTCAATGATCTCTATAGTTGATCAAAGTCTTAAAGAAGAAGCTTCAAAATTTTGTCTTATCCTCTATTTACACAAAGGACGATCAACAACCTTATACAGACAAAAAGTACAAGGAATGGTTTCTTTACTATTCCCCACGTACAAGTTAGGCATAAAGCTACTGTTATCATACGACTAAAAGTATGACTATCATGGGACATATGTACAAATACCATGTTATGAACAAAAATTTGATGGATTAAGTTTTTTGGTTTTTCCCCTAACTGCTGTAGCAACGAATTAGTTTGTACATTGAATTTGCTTCTTTTTCTGACATGATCATGATATCATCAATGCCCGCCTATGCCATTAACCATCCATTCATTACCATTCATAGATAAAGGGTAAGTTATCTCATCAATTCATTGGTGAGATTAATCGTCTCATGCATGTCTAAATTTGGGCCCAACCTATCTTTTATTTGAACTTATAAGCCCAGCCAACTTTGGGCCTTGCATTTAAATAACTTTCACCGGATCATTGAGAATTTATAGGACCCGATTACTTTTTGAGATCCTCAATTGCCCGATTAACCTTAATAGCTAGCATATAAGGATGTGTTTGGTTCATTTTAAGGAATTAATGAGAATAAAAATAAAATCGGAATGTAGAGAATGAGAATAGAAATAAGCAATGCATTGATATTGTTTGGTTAACCCAATATAATAATAAAAAATTGTTTCATATTAAAAAAAGTGTTCTCCAACTTGAAAATACAAAGATGTTACATTAATATGGAAGAGTTGAAATAATATTTTCATTCCTCCCAATTGGTCAGGAATGAAATTAATGGATTCCAGGAATGATTCGATTATGTAATATTAAACCAAATATTAATCCAAACAACAATTTTCATTATCATTGTCATGCTTACCACCCCCAATAACCCCAACCAAACCTCCCATAAAGTCAATAAGATGACCAAAAATGGGTTCCTAGCCTTACCCGCCTTTAACATTTTTAAATTTCTTTTTTACACAAAAACATTATAGTTAATATTTACTAAATATAATATTGAAGTACAACTATATATATAATACATTTAAGTAGTAGGTACTTGAAAAACATTGCAAAAAAATTTGAAAATCTTTATAAATACTTGTAATATAATTTATAGAAACTTAATTTTTGTTTAGAAATAAGGTCTACACTTAATTGGTTCCGATCCTCATCCAAGTGGGCCTTAATTTTCCACAAATAATGTTATCGGTCTCGGTCTCGGTCTCAGACAATAGAACTATAATTGATCATATTTGTCGTAAACTTCCAATCGATTAGATACTAGGCCCAGTTAAGATCTCTAACATTCTTTATTAAATGCATCTTTATATTTGAATAAACCTTAAAGAAGAATGAAATTATCTATTTGGAATATTATCGTTCAAATTGATTTTGGTTGGATTTTTAAACCGCAGTTCTTTGCATCCAGCGACTTAAAAAACATTAAGGGCCGTTTACTTTGTATAACCGGGTAAGTATTGACCCATGTAAGAGTGTTAATAATCCGGGTAAAGTGTTGTTCCGAGTAAGTGTTGTGCGGATAAAAGTATTTATCAAATGTTTTTGGTAAGTGCGTACCAATAAAAAGAGGACTACTTTAACCTTTTTTATAGTTGATGTTAAAAGAAAGAGTGGGGAAAAAGAAGGAGCAAACATGAAATAATCAAGTCTGACTCGGGTAAGCATTATTTTGGTTAATGGCCCATCAGAGCTCGGTCAGATCATTGGTTAGATTTCGGTTAGAGCTCGCTCTTTCAGATATCTGTCAGCAATGCGGACTCAGCCAACACCAAGTAAACAACACCTAAATGTATTTGTTTTTACACTTAATTTGTTGCATGCTCCATCACATTTAATGACAAAAATACCCCTACGAGTATAGGAGGAAATATGCATTACCAGACGACAACCTGTGTACGATTGGGTAAATATCAAAATGCTTTTCTGACATTTGGAATGGTAAAGAATAATGAGGTGTCATCAGCGGGTTGGTTTTAAGCAAAGAATGAGATCCTGTTGCTGCCATGCACAACACACTTACACGAGAAACATGAAATGGGTCTTTATTTTCCTTCAATAAGGAAGCTAAGAATAATTAATTAACATGTGATTATGATATTTAAGTAAAGAATAATCATGTGATTTTGAACTTTTTCTAAAGTTAGATTAACTATATGATGTTTGAATTTCCATGAATGGTTATTTGAAAAGATTCAATAAGATTTGCATCTAATGAACTAATATAGATATAAGGGTAACACAATGTAATTGGGTCTTGTCTTTTTAAACAACTCAATTTCCTTTTCGAAAACATGACAGTACTAACGCAGTGAGGGTGGAGTGAATTTTCAAATAACCATTACAGAATTAATCTTTTTTTGGATACATGACACTAGGTGTAAGCGTCTTCGTACATGACCCATACATAAGAGTTGCTTTCTATCTGGCTTACCTAAAAATGGCCTCAGGCAAGTTGCTAGCCTAGCCCTTTGTGACTTAGTGCTCGACTTTCAAGTCGCATTACAGCCAATTAAGTGAACTTTATGTCGCATATACCAGCATTTTTATGACTTGCAATTGTTGCCAGAGGTAAAGTTGCTAGCTAGCTCTTTCATGTACTTACATGTCTCACTTTTCAAATGCATTACCGCACAATTAAGTGAACTTTATGTCGAATATACCATCATTTTTATGACTTGCAATTGTTGCCAGAGGTAATACAGTATTCGATCCATGATCTTACATGCTCTTTCAAATGTATATTTACATGATCTTCAACTTTTGATAAATGAACATGGACATTTCTTCTTATCTTGATATAAGTTTCGGGATGTTAAATGTATCTATGTTGTGTATGAGGAAATTATTATTTTCCGTAGGAAGAATAAACTAGAATACATTTCTATTGAAATTAAAGCAAAATGAACATGATAAAAGATACCTTCTCTTTTTTAAAAGATACCAAACCAATCCAAGTAATGTGCAAATGACTTCCCATAATTGAAAACCTATAAAACATGATTTAATTCCTTTCCTATTCCATTAGGATAACGAGAGATAGATGAAATTAAAATTTTATTATGAAAACTATATCTATTACCAAAATATTAAATTTGAAAAGTTATGATCTAAGAGTTCTATTAAAACAATATTCAAATGTGGGTTTTCAATTACAAGTTAGAAGATCAATTTTATGTGTTAAGAGTCCCATAAAATTATGTGTGGTTGTCTTGTATTCATGTTGGAACTTAAACTCTCGAGTGCTCTTTTGGCGTGTAATAATATTAGTTTCAAATATTTTCACATTATATTGGAGCAAATATCTATCATTTTTAGAATTTGACACTTCTGGACAATCTATATGATTGGAGTGGGCGTGTGCTAAACGAGAACTTGTTGAACTACAATTTTACAAAAGGAAGATTTACTTCTTTTTGGAGAATAAAGATTGAAAGAGCAAGTTAAAGAACCGAACAACTTGAAGACAACATTTTGCTCCAATATATCTCCTTACGTTAGGAATCCGATGCCATTATATAAATACCCACGACAGTACGTATGGATCTCATCATTTTCTATACATTCAACCCCGAAAGAAACATGTTCTTTCTTTCTAAGAAAAAAAAAACTCAACAATGGTGGGGTGTCGATTGCGAAGAATATATGCTAGTAAATCTTGATCGTGTGGGATTTTGGGATTTATGTTGGCTTCTAATCTGCGAAGAGATGGGAGCAAGAAAATTCATAAATTCTAAGGGCGACAAAGGGTCAGATCGAATTTTTTTCGTAGGTTCATTATCTTCTGCTCCATTGTCATCATGAAAGTTATTAAACTGCTTTCCAAAACCCTAGAATGCTTGGGGACGTTGGTCGAGTCTTCCCTCAACCTCTGGATATACTATGATAGCTTCTACACGCTCGTCATCAACACATTACGAGGTTTATTTTAATTTTTTTTTAATGTTATATATTATGTTTCTTGCATTTTCATTATATAAAATTTCAAATAAGGCAAAAGAAAAGATTTCAAAATACCCATGAAGAATCCTTCATGACTATACAACAAAATCGAGTTTATGTCTTATATAGATGATTTTATACGACTTAAGCTTACGAGACAAACCATGCCATATCTAAAAAAATGTTATATTAAAATTTTAAAATGCATTAATTTTGGGTGTCAATTTTTTTAGGGAACTTTTGAAACAAAACGTCATATAAACACATATTTAGGAGTAGTTTAGTTGGATATGTGTGTTTTCTGCCGTTCAAAAAATATAAATACATATTTATTAAGACTTTTTGAACAATGTTTTATAAAAAAATCTAATTGAACAATGTTTCAAAAGTGTATTAAAAACTATTTATGGCATCCAAAAGCATAATATAACTTATTACGACACATTTAGATAAAACACAGGCTACAAAATAATTTGGTTTATCGAACGCTTAATTCCTAATAGCATAATTTATAAGAAATAAGTTTATCTGACTGAATTATTAAATGTCATATCTAAAAGTGTTACAACAGTTAATAACTTTATTTTAAAAATGTTTTAAAAAACAAAACTACGAATGTCTTGTAAACCTAGCTAATATTGTAACAATTTTAGATGAAACACTTTATAATTTAGTTCTATAAAGTATGCTATTAGAACATTTAAACTTTTTAAGCTTCCAACAAATACAATTTTGTTGTAGTGAAACAAGTGTTTAATTAGTCCCAGGCACGTTCCTAACATTTTTTGGGCCGTGAGCAAGATGTAAACAAAGGGCCCTTCATAAGTATTAAAAAGATCATTAATATATTTTTTTCTCATATAAAATATCATTGAATTCAAAAAATACTAATAATTCATGTAAAACCATTATTTAAAGTATTCCTAGACGTAAATCAATCAACAATTATTTCTACGTTAATATTATCTATCGTATCAATTTTTAAATAACGTCGCCAAAATTATCATTAGATATATATCTTTACTATATAGATTGATATCATTTGGGGTCACGGTGTTGAATATTCAGAATAACATTCTATGTAAATCAATATAAATAAGTTGGTAATTAAATTAATTATATTCTATCTTGTGTTAGAGAGATAGAAGTGAATTAAAGATTAATTCACTAAGCATTCAATAATAAGAAATCAATATTTCATGAAAAAATGATAATATATTCAAAATCTTAAATAAATATAAGTTTGACTCTTTCATAAGATTGGTAATGTTTTCCAAAAGATATGAGTTTTATTTATTATTAACATGAAATCTACTATATCTAAATGTGTATATAGAATTCATATAGATGGAATAATTAAAAGAGTTATAGGGATAAATGATGGTGAATATATCAAAGTTTCTAGGCAACTAATTTTTGACTTTGTTAATAGATAAAAAATCATAAAGAAACTATAAGTAATGCTATATAATGAACGACTAATTAATATTTGACATATTTTATTTTCAATGTAATTACATATGCATGCTTGGACCCTTAATATAAAAAAAAATAATTTAGGTTCCATTAGATACCAATAAAATTTGTGTATCTTATTTACTAAGTTTTCTACTACTACAATTTACTAGAAAATTTTGGGCCCTAATATTTTGGACCCTGAGCAAACACCCGACCCGCCCTCCCCCAAGGATGGCACTGATTAGTCCTATAAACTTTAATTTCTATAAAGGTGTCTCTTAATTAATATACAGTTTGGGGCACTTGGTTGGGGGTATTGCAAGGTAAAGAATGAGAATGACAATGGAAACTGTTGCTTGATCTGATATTACATAACGGAATCTTCCTGCAGATCCATTAATTTTCATTCCTGACCAAATTGGGGAGAATGAAAATTTATAACTACTTAGTTCTTTTTTCTCATATATCATTCTATCTTATTGTTAAATGAAACATCGAAAGCTTTTGTATTTTCAAATTGAAAGAAAATATTACTCCCTCCGTCCCAAAATTATTGTCCAGTTTTGACTTTTGAAAGTCTGTCTTTCTCGACTTTGACCTTAAATATTTTGTTTGTGCTATATAATACTTTATGCAAAATATATGAATGGGTTGTGTTTTTAATGTATTTTCATTGGTATAATTTTCATCAAGTATTATATAATACAAATAAAAATATTTAAGGTCAAAGTCGACAAAGAAAGACTTTTAAAAGTCAAAACTGGACAATAATTTTGGGACGGAAGTAGTATTTTAATTTAAAACAATTTTTTATTATATTGGATTCACGAAACATCATTAATATAATACTCATTTCTATTCTCACGGTTATGCATTGCCATTTTTATTTTCATTCCCATTTTTTAAAATCATCCACATTAACACCCCCTTTTACTTGGAATTTCTGGCTGTGAGACCAACTATTCTTGTTTAATTATGATTCAAAATCCTTGAATATATAGCCAGGAGCGAAACCCCATAGGGGCCTTTTGGGGGCATGGCCCCCGTTTTCTGTTACAGGAAGCTTGAAGCTATCCTTTAATGGTGGAAAAGAGAGCTTTGGGAAGAAGAGAGTAGAGAGAGAAATAGGGGAAGCATTGAGAGAATTATAGAGAGAGAAAGATTGAGAGAGAAATTGTTATCTGATTTTATTTCTTGAATGCCTTATTACAACTCTAAGAGTATTTATAGTACTCAATTACACAGAAACTAAAAGTAGTTATAACAGAATTATAACCCCTCTAACATTAGTCAAATACCATTTTTCACATATTAAAACTAAATGTGATAATGGTTATCATCTAGTGTCTTATGTTTTGGTCATGGGTTCAAATATTTAGGATAAGATGAATTAAGATACATCAAATTTCTTTTAAAGTACAATTTATATAGGACATAAGATTAAAAATGATCAATTGTTCTCATGCTTATTACATTAACATCAACTTTTCACACGATCCTTCCTCCTAAGAGTCAATTTTATTAGTTCATGATCATCCAAAAAACATAAAAAATTTGTAGTACTATTTTTCGATTAATGATGTAAATGTTCAGAGTCTTATCTTACATTAACCAAAAAACAATTTAATTTAAGATTAGATCAAGCAACAACAAAAATACTACTTATATTTCGGCCCCCAGGAATACATTGATAGTGTTCCGCCCCTATATATAGCTAATTAATTAAATGTGGAACTGAATTAATTAATTGTCCAGGGAAGAACGTGGAACTAAGTCGAACGTCGCCGAACTTTTGGTCTGCAACTGGGTTGTCGGACACACGATTGGATTTGGATGATGAAATCAGTCAAGAAGATCCACGATACAAGAGTGCACTAGCGATCATGGCTGCCAAAACTGCATATGAGAACCCAGCTCGTGTCCAGATGATAGTCCAAGATCATTGGAAGGTTAATTTCTTTGTTTAATTAATTAATTATATAATTTAGTTTTATGGGATGTATGAATCTAGCTAATTAATCTGCAAAACGTTCTTTTTACAGATGGAATTCATAGAGTTTTTCAACTGTTCCAATGGTAAGAACTCATATATGCTAACCTTTCTTACTTATTAATTATATACTGACGTAAGATTGGTGAAACCAACACAAAAAACATGAAACTTCATAGCAAAACACCATAAAAATAAAAAACATTCGAATATTCATACTAAGAAAAACTTACAAAGTAAAAAAAATGTAAACAAACGTAAAAAAATCCAAACCTTCACAGGGAAAACACCGTGAAGGTAAAAATATTTATATCCGAACCTTCACAATGAAAGTGTTGTGAAGGTAAAAAAAATTCGAGCATTCATAGTAAAAAGCACCTAGAACTAATTAACGTAACATTTACAATGTTTTCACTGTGAAAGTTCAAAATTTTTTTTCCTTTCACATTGTTTCATGTGTAAAGTTTTGGTTTCACCAGTCTCATGAAAATAACTTTGTTTCACGTGATACATATTGGGTGCAAACAAAATTTTCTATCTAAAAGTATTACAAAAAATTTATAGGCCATTTTTAGAAGTCTTTAATTACTAGTCTTTAGACCATCTCCAATGGGATCACTAAATCTTACACTAAACATCAAATTTGGTGTAAATATTACTATTCACATCTCCAATGGGGTCACTACTTTTCACACTAAATTTAGTGTGATGAATAGTATAACACCAAATTTGGTGTAACACTATTTTTCACACTACTTTTTTGGTGTAAAAAATAGTGTTACCCATTGGAGAAGATTTAGTAGTAACACTAAATTTTACACTACTTTTTACACTATTTTTAACATTTGGTGTAAAAAATAGTGTTACCCATTGGAGATGCTCTTAGTATTTATTAATGTATGACCCAATTTGAAACGAAATATATCATAAAAACAAGCAGTCTTGTTAGCATTTTTATCACACTATTTGGAAATATGTTGCATAAAAGTATATTCACATAATACTTTTAACATATGTTGTGCAACATTGTTATTTTAAAAATGCGCTAAAAACTAATGATGATGACCAAATTAAATTGACCTATATATAAACATACTATATGTAACATCGTTTTACACTATGATTTTTTTATTGTATAATTGTATAATTAAGCTTAAGTCAATCTAGTGTATATTAAAGCCGATGGATTTTTTCTAAAATTAAAGCACGTATGGCTTATTTTTGCAGAATACATAACAAAAGAAGAGTCGGTGGAGATGAGACACCCAACACAAGCGTTTATGTTCAGTGATAAGACTGGGGATCATGAGTTAATTTGCATTTCCTTCCGAGGAACATCAATGTTCAGTGCAGATGACTTGTGTACGGATCTTGATATTTCATGGTACCATCTTCGTGACGTGGGTAAAGTTCATGCAGGTTTCATGAAAGCCCTAGGGTTACAAATCAACAAAGAAGGGTTCCCCTCATGGCCTAAAGAAGTGAAACCCGATAAAATCTTTGCATACTACGAAATCAGACGAGTTCTTGGAGATAGACTGAAGAGAAACAAAGATGCACGATTTATTGTGACGGGGCATAGTCTAGGTGGTGCACTAGCAGTGTTGTTTACAACAATATTGGGGTTCCATGATGAGGAAGATTTGTTGAAAAAACTTGAAGGTGTGTATACATTTGGACAACCTAGGGTTGGGGATGATAAGTGTTGTGAGTTCATGGAAAGATTGTTGGGTGCAAGAAGATATTTCAGGTTTGTTTATGCAAATGATCTTATACCTAGAGTACCTTTCAATGACTCTGTCTTCCAGTGCAAACACTTTGGCTATTGTTACTACTTCAATAGCTTCTACCATGGACAGGTATTGTTTCAATATATGTGTTTAATTACGATATCAATGCTGATAAATATTATTATATATACGGTCAGATTCAAATGAGCACTCATCCTCTCATTGTGAACCTAAGAACAGCCGAGAGCGCGCCACGTGACATACTCAGCCTGAATAATACAACATTTGAATGTTGTATTACTCAGTCTGAACAATACATGATTATTGAGACTGAATAAGCCACGTGATGCGGTCTCGGCTGTCCTCACGTTTACAATGAAATTTGAGTTCCCAGATGAACTTTCGTCTATATATATACATATATGTACTAAAAAAATGAGAAGTGCTAAAAACTACGAAGTAGAGAAGTGATCTCCATCACTCATCCGGTCAATAAAGACGGTTTTGAACTCTGTCCTGCGTGAATCGCGTCCAACCGAACTTTGACTAGTCAAAGATTGCGGCTTTTGACCGGTCAAAGCCGTAATCTTTGACTAGTCAACTATGATCTCAACCACATCAACGGTTGAGATCACTCCTCTACTTCGTATCTTTTCAGCACTTCTCATTTGAATCTTTCTCTATGTATATAATTATATATATAACCATTGAATTGACTTTTAGGTGTTGAAAGAAGCACCTAACAAGAATTACATCTTCGTCGAAATACCATTCAAGTACTTGAATGCCTTTTTTGAAATCGTAAGAAGTTTCATATTGCCATACGCTTTTGGAAGAGATTACAAAGAAGGGATCGTTCTTTTGGGGATTCGAGCATTTGGATTGCTAATTCCTGGAATATCTGCTCATTGTCCTCAAGATTATGTCAACCTTACTCGATTGGGATCTCCTCAAACTTTCTCCGCAATGCAAGATCATTATCATACTAATTTCATAAATCACTTGATCGATCATCCTTAATTATATAATATATATATGGACTGGAATAATTAAGACACTAATTATCAATTGGTAATAAACCTTCAAACACCTATATATATATATATTATGGAAATAAGGATTGTGCTATATATGAATACCATTTGTAGCTTCGACTTAATTGGTTTGCTTTATGTATGCAATCAGTCTGTTAAATAAATGAAAATGTTAGTTGTGTTTCTTATAGGACTTTAGGCTAGGGTTCTCTTGTGATCTTGGATTGATCGGGTCAGGTTCATTCAGGCTCGAGCTTAGTTTATATGTGAAAAATGTATACATACGTTCAATGGATCAATTAAGAGGATCGATGTAATTGATCGTAGGTTTAAAAGTTAGAAGAGATTAAGCAGACAAAGAAAAACAATATATTTACTAGAGGAAAGTTCATTTAAAACCAAAACATTAGCAAAAACCGTAAAAACTCATGATTTTTTGGCTTAAATCAACGAAAACTCATATTTGAGTTGTTTAATAATTACGCAAATGTTTCATATAATTCATTTTTTTGATGAAATTGTGTATACAATATTTTTTTATGTAAAATGAAAATGTTTCATACACTTTTTTATTCTTATGAAATTTTTTCAAATATTTTGTTTAATCCTATGAAACCTTGTCATTTTTACAAAAAAAAACACTAAAAAATGAATTATATGAAACATTTGCATCATACTAAACAACTCCATGAAGAGTTTTTGTTGATTTAAGCTATGAAACCATAAGTTTTTACGGTTTTTACTAATGTTTTGGTTTTTAAATGAACTTGACTCATATTTACATATATATATATATATATATTATATAGGGGTGAGTTCAAATGTGAACCACTTTTTGGTTGTGAACGTGAGGACAGCGAGGGCGCGACACGTGGTGGATGACTAAGCGCCACGTCAGTCCACGGGATGACTAGGCGCGATTCATGGGAGGGCATTGAATTAAAGGGGGGGAGGGATCACACTCAAAGCCGCCAGTGTTGCGTCTCGATTGTCCTCACGTTCACAACCAAAAAGTGGTCCACATTTGAACTTTCTCTATATTATAATACTATATATATGCTATATAGGGTCAGGTTCAAATATGAACTCATCTTTCATTGTGACGTGATGACACTAGTATGTGCCACGTGGTATATTCAGTCTGAATGTTCATGGTTTATTCGGACCGAATAAAGCATGAATATTCAGACTGAATGAATAAAGCTTTATTCAGTCTTAAAAATTTTAGGCATATTTATTTACTCTGAATAATGCTTGATATTCAAAGTGAATTTGCCACGTGAAACGATTTTAATAGTTCTCACGTTCACAACCAAAATTGAATTCACATTTAAACCTAACCTTATACAATTATAGGGTTTACTTCACCGGAGTGTATCCAACTTGTCACGAAAAGTTATTGTATGTATTGAACTTCTATTTTTTCTATTGTATGTATCAAACATATCAAAACTTCCGAGTGTATGTATCAAACTTATCAAACCTACCCGAAAGTGTATCCAACTTGTCACAAAAGTGTATCAAAATACATCAAATGGTAGATTTTTATAAATTTGATACATAAAAATGGCAAAATCAAGTCAATACGTACAATAAACTTTTCGTGACAGTTGGATACACTCGGTGAAGTAAACCCTACAATTATATGGGTTAATAAGATGAAAGTATAAAATGAAAAATTATCAAACAAAAGGTTATAAAGTAAATCAAATAAACAACATAGGAGTAAGAAATGTAAGTTATACATAAAGGATTGGATCATGTGAGAGGAAAAAGTGATAGGTAGGATGTATGTGAGGGAGGTGACAGTACATAGAAGGGGGTATGGATTTAACAGGGATACAAACAATATCATCCATTTAGAACGGCAAATTCAATGCATACCTCCTTTAGGCCAACTCCAATGGTACCGTAAAATCATCAAATTTGATGGCTAAATGATTTAACCATACTTCATCACCAAAACAAATTTGGTGTGTGGATTTCTTTTGGAAATAGACATCATATTTGGTGTCTACTGTTCACTTACTTTCTTTATCATCAAAATGGTGGCCCCACTTACTTTCTCTCTCTCTTTAAATATATAAATACTATTTAGTTATTGTTTTAAATTTCATTAAATATATTTTCTAATAAAACTAACTAACTAGTTTTTAGGTTAGATTTATGTATTACTCCCTCCGTCCCAAAATTGTGTCCAGTTTTGACTTTTGAAAGTCAGTCTTTTTCGACTTTGACCCTAATATTTTTGTTTGTGTTATTAATACTGATGCAAAATATATGAGGGTTGTGTTTTTAATGTATTTTCATTGTTA